>CAUYPK010149806.1:0-17106 GCA_963574355.1 Loris lydekkerianus | reverse complement strand
ATAGTAAGTTAGGAACTATTTTTTCTTCTTCTTTTCTAGAATATTTGTACAATACCAGGATTGTGTTTTATTTGGAATTTTGGAAGAACTTGCTTATACAAATTATCTGGTCCAGGTCTTTTCTCTGTGGGAAGATTTTTTTTTTTTTTTATATGCCTATTTTTATTTTTATTTATTTTTTTTGATGTTTTGATACTTTTTCTTTTATTGTTAAATCATAGCTGTTTACATTAGTGCAATCACCTGTACCCATTCTAAGATGCACCATAACCTTTATCACTTCTGATTGAGGTTACTAGAGATTTTACTTTTCTATTTCTCGTTATTCTGGCCAATAGTTTATCTATTTAATTTATTTTTTCAAAAAACCAACTCCTTGTTTCATTAATTTTCTGAATGATTCTTTTGTTTTTAATTTTATTGATCTCTGATTTGATTTTGGATATTTCTTTTCTTCTACTGACTTTAGGCTTAGATTGTTGTTCTTTTTCCAATTCCATAAGATGGCTTGTGAGTTTGTTGATGTGCTCTCTTTCTGTTTTTTGAATGTAGGCATCTAAAGCGATAAATTTTCATCTCAAAACTGCTTTAGCAGTATCTCACAGGTTTTGGTAGCTTGTGTCTTCATTGTTGTTATGCTTCAGGAGATTAATGATTTCTTTTTTTATTTCTTCCTGTACCCATCTGTCATTAAACACAACGTTGTTCAATTTCCATGCCTTTGTGTGGGGTTGAACGTTTTAGTTGGAGTTGAGTGGCTTGTGATCTAAGAAGATGCAAGGTAAAATTTCAATTCTTTTGATTCTGTTGAGATTTGTTTTGTGTCCTAGGATATGATCAATTTTGGAAAATGTTCCATGGGATGATGAGAAGAATTTATATTCTTTATTTTTGGGATGGAGTGTTCTATATATGTCTATCAAGCACAATTGTTCTAGGGTCTCACTTAAATCTCTAATATCTTTGTTTAATTTCTGTTTAAGGCATCTGTCCAGCTCTGAGAGAAGGGTGTTAAAGTCCCCTGTTATTAGGGTGTTATAAGATATCATATTGCTCAGACTAAGCAAGGTCTGTTTCAAGAGTCTGGGAGCTTTTAAATTGGGTGCATAAATATTTAAAATTGAAATGTCTTCTCATTGTAATTTTCCCTTGACCAATATGAAGTGACCATCATTGTCTTTTTTGACTTTGGTTGCTTTAAATCCACGTGTATCTGAAAATAAGATTGCAACTCTTTTCTTCTGAATTGTTTGCTTGAAAAATTGACTTCCAACCTTTAACTCTGAGTTTTAATTTGTCTTTTGATGTGAGGTGTGTTTCCTGCAGACAGCAAATAGATGGCTTGTGTTTTTTAATGAAATCAGTCAATCTATGCATCTTCAGCGGGGAATTCAAGCCATTGACATTTATTGAGATAATTGCTAAGTGTGGTAGCGTTCCATTCAGCCTATTTTGTGAAAGTGCATTGCTTAGTTTTGTCTTTTGCATCACTGTGGAAACTAGGTTCTGTCCTTTAATTTCTGAATGTTTACTTTGCTGAAGGTCCATTGTGATGGTAGAACAGTGTGTAGAACAGTTTGAAGCATTTACAGTAAAGCTGATTTTTTTTTTTCCTTGTAGAGACAGAGTCTCACTGTACCACCCTTGGTAGAGTGCCACATCACATGGCTCACAGCCACCTCTAACTCTTGGGCTTACGCGATTCTCTTGTCTCAGCCTCCAGAGCAGCTGGGACTACAGGCACCCACCACAATACCCAGCTATTTTTTTGTTGCGGTTTGGCCAGGGCTGTGTTTGAACCTGCCATCCTTGGCATATGGGGCCGGCGCCCTACTCACTGAGCCACAGGCACTGCCCTGTAAAGCTGATCTTGTGGCAAATTTCCTCAATGTTTGCATATCAATAAAATATTTGATTTCTCTGTCAATTTTAAAAATTAAATTTAAAAATTAATTTAAAATTAAATTTAAAAATTAATTTAAAATTAAATTTAAAAATTAATTAAAAAATTTAACTTAGTGGGATATAGAATTCTGGGCTGGAAATTGTTCTGTTTAAGGAAATTGAAGATAGATGACCACCGTCTTCTGGCTTGAAAAGTTTCATTAGAAAAGTCTGTGGTCACCCTGATAGATTTGTCCCTATAGGTCAGTTGGCACTTACTCTTGGCAGCTTGCAAAATCTTTTCTTTTGTCCTGACTTTAGGTAGTTTCATCAGAATGTGCCTTGGTGAAGCTCTATTTGAGTTGAGGCGACTAGGGGACTGATATCCCTCTGAAAGGAGTATGTCAAAATCTTTGGAGATATTTGGGAAGTTTTCATTTATAATATTCTCTAGAATGGCTTTCATTTCTCTGGGGCATTCTTCTTCCCCTTCTGGGATACCTATAACTCTCATATTTGGACCCTTCAATAGAGTCCCATAATTCTGCCAGGGAATGTTCTGCTTTCTCTCTCTTCTTTTATACCTCTTTAACTATCTGAGTTATCTCAAGAGCTTTATCCTCTACCTCTGAGATTCTTTCTTCTGCCTGATGTAATCTGTTGTTGATACTTTCTATTGCATCCTTAAGTTCCCTAATTGATTGCTTCAGTTCCTTCAGCTCTGCTATATCCTTTCTATATTCTTCATATTGTTCATCTCTTATTTAATTCTGTTTTTGGATTTCCATTTGGTTATTTTCAACTTTCTCAACAATTTCCTTCATTGTTTTCATCATCTGTATTTTAAATTCCCCTTCTATCATTTCTAACATTTCTTTATAGGAGGAATCCTCTGTTGTAGCTACCTCATGATCCCTAGAAGGGGTTACTCTCAACTGGTATTTCATGTTGCCAGGATTTTTCTGCTGATTCTTCTTCATGAGTGCTTTCTTGTATCTGTTTCCTTAGCCTAATTTTCCTTTCACTTCTTCTTGCTCTTTATGTTATTATGCCTCTGGCCTAAACTTTTAATGAGACCATATGGTATGTGAACAGAAGAATGAGAATAAAAAAGAGAAAGAAGGTAAAAAAGATTTTAAATAGAAAGGAAAAAGAGAAAGAAGAGGGGGTTAATAAAAGGAAATATTGACAAGAAAAAGAAAGGCACAGAAAGAAGGAAACAGGGGTAATATAGGTGTATAGTAGGGTACTATGACCCAACCTTAAAAACCCCCAACCTCTGGAGGTGCTAGGATGGGTTGTTCCCTCGAGGTCAACAGCTCTTTGCCAGCTGGATCAGACACAGTACCCCACCTCCACCAGGTTATAGAGGAATGACAAAAATACTATAAATCAAACCAAACCAAACAAGCAAAAACCTTTATGGGATAAAATTTTGGGGAAAAAAATAATAGGGACAGAAGCACTGGCAAAAATGAAATTCTAATTGGTAAAGAAGGCAAAAATGGAAAATTATATTTAAACTAGAATAGTGATTAAAAGGGAGAAAAAAGAGCAAAAAGGAGGAAAAATTTAAAAAAAGTCAAGGAAAAAATGTTGAAATTAAGAAGAAGAAGAAGAGAGAGAGAAAAAACAAAACAAAACAAAACCCAAAACAAAACAACCAAACAGTATGTGTATCTTGCTAAATATTGTCTGGGCAACAGGTGATCTGAAGTATGAGATATTGATCCCAATATTAGTACAAGTGTTCGAGATGAAGCCTGGAGGCCTCTGCTGGTCTCTCAGATGCTGCAGGCTTGGGAGCCCAAATGTCTCCTCAGCCCACTTAAAAGACACTCCAAACTATAAACCTTGGCCAAGTGGAAGCTTTCCAAAGAGAGCACTTATCGCTGGAATCTCTCCTGGCGTGGCTGCCCGCTTATCCAGTGCACCAAATCCAGATTCCCTCTATGCCCCTGAGGGCCAAGGCTATTAATCTGCCAAATACTTGGATCTCTGCACTTCTCCAGTTTCTCAGTCCCTGCCTTTGGGCAGCTCAGTCACTAAATTACTCGGCCAAGGTCTCCTGGCTGATCCCCACACTGCAACACGCAGGGGCAGCTCCCCAACAGTAGCTGTGTGGGCAGCCCACAGCTGAACAATATTAGCTCCCCTCGGGCTCAACAGCTCAGTCTGGGGCCCCAGACAATGCCCAAAGTTATCCGCACACCCACCCAAGATCTCCCAAGGCAGTTCAATTGAGTGCCTAAGTCCAAAAAACCCAAAACAGCCCGTAGGTAAAGCTTTTCCTGCTTGCAGTCTTGCTGTTGCAGCGGTTACAGCTGCAAGCAGCCTCCAACTGAACAAACGCACCCACCACTTGCCAGTTTTCCACCACTTCTGTCCTCCTCATAGGGTCCAGAAGTCTCTCACTGACTTCTTGTGTCACCAAAGGGAAGCCTCTGGGCAAAACCCACTGGCCAGAGATGCCTGGAGTCTTCTCTCCCCACTCTCACTGTGCCCAGCTGCATAGAAGCTGCTCCTTGGCCACCATCTTAGTTTGGTCCCTGTTATTATTTTTCTAAGTTCTTGAAGTGGGAGCTTATATGATTGATTTTGGACTTTTCTCCATTTCTTCTGTATGCATTTAGTGCCATAATGTTCCTCTCAGCACTGATTTAGTTGGATCCCACAAATTTTGGTATGTTGTGTTTTCCTTTTCATTCAGTTCAGTGTATTTTTTAATTTACCTTAAGACTTTATCTTTAACCTGTAGATTGCTTAGAAGTGTGTTGTTCAGTTTCCAAGCATCTGAAGAAATATTTTCCATTTTTTGATACTGATTTCTAGTTAGATTCTGTGTGGTCAGAGCACATGCTCTTTATTATTTTAATTCTTTCAAATTTGTTGAGGTTCATTTTATGATCCAAGATATGGTCTCTCTTGCTATATGTCCTGTGTGTACTTGAAAAGAACATGTGTAGTTCTGTTGTTGGGTGGACTATTCTACAAATGTCAATTAGATTGTGTTAGCTGATGATGTGTTTGAGTTATTCATTGTCCCTGCTTGTTTTCTGAGTACTTATTCTATTAATTATTGAGTGAAGAATGTTGAAATTGTTAGATCTGATTATGGTCCTGTCCTTTCAGTTCTATCTATTTTGCTTCACATGTTGTGCAGTTTTGTTGTTTGGAGTGTGCATATTTAAAACTCTTATGTCTTGCCATTTTTTATTATATAATGTCCCTCTTCATTCTGAAGTCTATTTTATCTATTATTAAAATAATAGTTCTGCTTGCTTTTGATTAATGTTTGCCTATTATAACTTTTTCATGCTTTTACTTTAAATCTGCCTCTATTGTCAAAGTTGAATTAAGTTTCTTGTAGACAGCATATAGCTGTATCACAGCTTTTAATTTACTCTGCCAACCACTGTGCTCCAACTGGAATATTTAGACAACTTACACTTAATATAATCCTTAATATACTAGGGCTTATATTATTTTCCTAGGGCTACTGCAAAAAAGTGCCACAAATTGGCTGCCTTAAAACATAAATTAATTTCCTTATAGTTATGGAGGAAAGAAGTCTGAGATAAAATGAGATTTGGAAGGCAGAAAAACCAATAAAAGTGATGTTACCATTGTGAGCAGCTGGGACTCAGTCCTGAGGACTCTTCTGAGACATAGGGTGAGACCATATCAGATTGTCATGTTGAAAAGGAAGATTTAAGGCTGTTTTTCCATTCAGTTACTATCCCTATTGATTTGTATGTTAATTGACCTGCACATCTGGGTTTCACTGGTCTGTGTCAGGGGAAACACAGAAGAAAGGATGCAGGCACTTATGGTGGGATGCTGTGAATATGTCAGTATGCTAGGAACTGTTGATAACATATGCAGGTGGACCAAGGGCAGTAGGGCTGGCCACTAACACCTTCAACCACAGCTCATGTCTTACACTGCATGCACTGACTCTCTTGTGCTCCAAATCAGATTCATTCTGTAACCAAGGCCTCAGGGTGGGGGCTGGCCACAGTTTTCAAGATAATTAAAATAGATGGTTAATGGCATTGTCCAGTTGGTCTTACAGCCTTCACTGACATTTACCTTAAGTTTCTCCCCTACTAGTGCCTCAGTCCCATCCAGCACACACTCTGGTCTGGGTGTTTGTTTGGTGATGCCACGAAAACCTTCTTATACCCAAATGTGAAGTAAAAATCAGACACTGTCCACTTCAGTGAGGCACCTAGGAATTAGCAGTCTTGAGAAGCCATGACCACCCTGAGAGAGGCAAGGGCAGTGAGGGGTGTCACCAGAAGTACTGAGAGCATGAGCTGTGGAGCAGGGGCAGCTCAGCAGAATTACCATCAGAAGGAGCACAGCCATCCAGAGAAATGTCCCAGGTCATAGAGTGGTGGGGTGAGGTATTGCTCCCCTGCCTCCCTCCTTTCTTCCATGGTGCCTGCTGTGGGTTGACTCCATTCTTCTGTCTCCTGGAAGCACCCATGTGGGATGTGAGAGGTGATATTATCCTGACTGTGGCCTGAGGAGGCAACATTTCAACTGACCTGGACCCACAACGTATGCCCTCTCCAACCCCAGGAAACTCTAGCAGGTGGAGTGTCCTAGGCAGGAGCAGAGCAATGCAGGGTGGGCCTCCAGGGCAGGCGAGAGGCTGGTTCTAGGGGACAGTACCACATGTCTCTGTGGTGATGAAGCTAAGTCCCTTTCTCATCAGCAGGAGGTAAGACAGCCAAACTTCCCTCAGAGAGCTCTCCAGGACCCCAGCCATGGCACTGGGAGGGAACAAGTGGCAGAGGGAGCATCACAAAGCCATGGCCTTCCCTCCCTGGCGCCCCACCCTGCCCCCACTCTGACAAGGCTCCTCCCACTTGTCTGTGAGTGAGCACGTCTGGGTGGTGAGAACATTGGATGCCATCACATCTTTTCTTCTCTGAGTGGCACTTAATTGCCATTCATCAGATCCCAACAATAGCAACAGTCCACTTTCCCAGATGCGGGATTGGCCGCAATGAGTGGGGGAGGGGTGGGGTCTGTGCCAAGTGCTCACAAGCCACTGGCTGGGGCTATAAAAAGCATCGTGAAGGAAGCCAGCACAGCCACCAGACGCCCCAGGTGACCTGCTGAGGCTGTAAGCAACAGTTCTGGAGATGAAGGCTCTGCTCCTGACGGCCGTGCTTAGCCTGGTCGCTGCCCTGTCCTTGGCCCTGGAACATCAGGACGTGAGCAGGGCTAGGCCTGTGGGAGGGTGAAGAAGCGAGGCTGAGGAGGTGGCCAGGGACCCTTTTCCTTTAAGGCCATCTCTGACCCTGCTCTCATGGCCTAGAGCGTTCAGAGAACGGGGCCCTGTTGTCCTGGGGCAGATACAGCCCACCCAAGAGGCAGGCTCAGCTCAAGATCCTGCTGCTCTGTTTCCCGGTGCCCAAGGCCTTGCAGGGAGGGCTCGTCCGGTGCCAGGCCTGGTCCATTGGGGTCAACACCCTCTGTCAATGGAGCCTGGGAGCCTGAGTGCTGGGCTGGCTGTACCTGAGCGTGGGGTGCGGGGTTAGGGGTGCAGGCTGAAGATGTGCCCAGCCTGACTTTGGGGCTGCAGCTGGGATGCTGAGTTGGGGGACGGCTTGGGCTGGTCCATGGGGAGCTCACGGCCTGGGCTGCTCCAGATCTCAGGGACTTGGTACGTGAAGGCTGTGGTGACTGACAATGACCTGCACAAGGACAACAGGCTCAGGCAAGTGTTCCCTGTGAAGATGACAACCCTGGAAAATGGGGACATGGAAGTCACAATCACCTTCATGTGAGTGTTGCCTCTCAGCCCCCTGAGGCTGTTTTCTCTCCCCCTCCCTAGCCCTGTGTAGGGCCCCTTGTTTCATTTGTGGTAAAAAAATCCCCGACTATGAGTGGAGATAGCTGAGCACCCTTGAGCTCTGCGGGGGGTGGGGATAGTGGTCTGGGTGACACACCAGGTTAGCTGAGGATGGCTCAGGGGTGTCCTGGGGGCAGTGGTCTGGGAGGTCAGCTGACGATGGCTCAGGGGTGTCCTGGGGGCAGTGGTCTGGGTGACGCACCAGGTTAGCTGAGGATGGCTCAGGGGTGTCCTGGGGGCAGTGGTCTGGGTGACACACCAGGTTAGCTGAGGATGGCTCAGGAGTGTCCTAGGGGCAGTGGTCTGGGTGACACACCAGGTTAGCTGACGATGGTTCAGGGGTGTCCTGGAAGCAGCTGCTGAGTGCCTCCTGTTTTCCAGGAAGGAAGATAAATGCCACCAGAAAACAATTCTGATGCAGAAAACCGATGAGCCTGGCAAATACACAGCCTGTGAGTCCAGCCTGGCTGCACCAGCCCCACTGCAGCGGGGCACACCTGGGCAGCCTTTCTGCTAGGAGGCCCTGCCCTGCCACCTCCCAGGAAGGGCCAACCTCTCCCTTCCCGGGGACCTTCTGACTGGATCATGCCTTCCCTCTGGGTCAGCTGTTGACCCGTGGGGGAGACCGAGGGTTAGAAGAGGGAGTGGGGCAGGGCAGCTGCTCGGAGCTTCTGAGGTTCCCTGGTCTCTTGTGGCCCCAGTGTCGGGGGAGTGGGGAGCCCTGGCAGAGTGTCCCATAACATGGTCTGCAGCAGCCCCTGTAGGGAAGACGACACCACAAATCCATTTTCTCTGCCACCCACAGATGAGGGCAGGAAGTTACTGCAAGTGCAGAAGCTGCTGGCGACAGATGACTTCATGTTTTACTGTGAAGACCGACGCCATGGGAGCCTGCATCGCATGGCAAAGATCATGGGTGAGGGCCCTTGGAGACCCGTGTCTCCTACCCACGTTTCTACCTGCAGAAGCCAGTGGAACAGGCGTCAGCCACATTGCCACCAGGGATAGGAATCTGCTGGCCTCCGAGTGCCAGGCACAGTGTGCTGTCAGTGGGGGTGGTATCCTGAGAGAAGCCTTCCTGGGGCAGGCACCCTCCATGTTGGGAGGGTAGCCCAAGGCCTCACGAAGTCCTTCCAGGTCAAGGTGTGACTTCTGTAGGGTGGCTTCTGGAGCCACCCAGGTTTCTTGGGGTCACTCAGTGGCTCAGGAGTGCCCCTATTCAGAGAACTGTCAGCTGGGCAGCAGCTGTGTTCTCATGCCCGGCCCCACCCCAGGGCTCTGAGTTCACTCGGCGTCCACTCTGTGGTCTCCTGCAGTGCTGTGTAGTAAATCTCCCTTCATCTGCCCACCTCCCCTCAGGTAGGAGTAATGTCACTGCGGACCCCCGGGCCCTGGAAGAGTTCAAGAAATTCGTGCAGCGCAAGGGGCTCCTGGAGGAAGCCATATTCATGCCCACACAGATGGGTATGTGGTTGGCTCTGCCCAAGTGCCCTGTGCATCCTGAGTCCCCTCATGGGGACACCAAGGCCCTGCTTTGGGTCTTGGGTACTGCTGAGTCTGGGCTGGGGTTGTGATGGGGCTTGAGTCCTTTCCAGGGTGTCTCCTCACCCTGAGTCTTTCTTGGCCACTACAGAAAGCTGTGTTCCTGCTCAAAGCTAGGGTAAGTGACACCTGAAGCAACAAGAGCCTTGGGGTGTGAAGGGCATCACAGTGCTCCCAGGCACCCCGAATTGCAGATAGGAGGGACGCTGCCTTCTCTGCTCTGAGATCCTGCCTGCCTGGTGTCATTCTCAGGATGCTGAGGGACTCCTTTCTTCTCTCTAACTGATGCCTGGGTTTGATGCTTGGGTGACGCTTGTGTAACTCGAAACAACAGGCAGGGACTGGCCTCCCCATGCCTCAGACACTGGTGGAAGCCAACAGGCCACCCTCAGTCTATCAGGCGTGATGTCCCTTTCAGCCCCTCCTCAGGCTTTTGGGGGGCTTCCCACCTACCTGGCACATGTGCTCCCCGTGGCTCACTGCTCCTTACAGGTGTCCTATCACCTGGGGCCCACAAGCCCCTCTGTCTCAAGTAGGACACATCAGCATTGGACCCTCTACGAGCACAGCCGCGCACCCCTCCAGGTCCCACTATGGCCCCATTCTCTCGGTCACACCTTCCTCATGTGGACAGAGCTTTGCCTGTGGGGAGATAGCAGAAAGGACTCCTCAGGCCAGCTCTGTAGTGTCCAAGGACCAGCCACTGGCCCCCCAGTACTCCCCTGCCCCCCATATGCCCACACCGTGCAACTCCCTGTCCCCAGGGGACCCCCACACTGCAGGCCCTTGCCCTCCCATGGGCCCTTACCCTGTATCCTTCTTTCCCCCCATAGGCCCCCATCTGCAGCCTCCCACCCCAATAAAAATAGGCCATTACCCTGGAGTCCCCGGGCCCCCATGGGCCCACACCCTGTAAACCCTCTGCCCCAATGTGCCCCCATACTGAGTCCACTCTTCCCCGCATGTATTCTGACCCTGCAGTTCCAAGAACCCCCCAGAGATCCCACCCTGCAGTGCCCATCCCCATCCTATCCTTACTTGCCCCTCTTTTTTTCCAGGGAAGGGGGCACCTCAGCTCCCCAGCACACAGGGCAGCACCACCCAACTCCTCTGTACTGTGCAGGGATGTGGGAGGAGGCCTTGAGGCCCAGCCACATGCACCCCCTGCACCTCCACTGCCCCTCCACCCCTTCTTCTGCTTCTGCATAAAGAGCTTCAGCAGTCCGCATGACTCTGCCTGTCTGTGGGGCCCTGGGGGTGGGCTGTTCTGGGTGTTCCCTCGGGGGTCTGCTGGGGTGGGGGTGGGGAGCACCAGGGTCCCAGCCTTGTCCTGGTTCTCTACAGAGGGTGCTGCAGGCCCAGGGCACGAGGGGCTGGGCAGAAGGTGGGTGCAGGGGCTCTGGCCAAGGGTCCTCAGAGCAAGCTGGTCCAGTGCCTTGAGCCATGGAGTCTCCACTTACACTCAGCCTGGACACTGGTGTCTTTGTCTGTTCTGGAAAAGTCTCCTTTGTTCCCTTAGTGAACACTGTGTTCACTCTTGCACCTCTGGAATCCACCAAATGAATTCTTTTCCTAGTAACTTATTGAGGGAAAATCCACATAACATAAAATCAACCGTTTAGGGTGGATACTTCAGCAGTATTTAGGGCACTCACAATGTTGTGTGACCACCCCACTGCCCAGCTCCAGAACATTTGTCACTCCAAAGTGAAGCCCTGTGAGCAGTCACTGCCCGTCTCCTCCCCCAGTCCTGGCAGCCAGTAATCCCCCATCTCTACGGATTTGTGTCTCCTGGACATTTCATGAGGCTGAAATCGCTCAGTGTGTCTGTCCGTGCCTGGCTCCTTTCACCCACATGATATTTGCGAGTTTGTCTGCATCAGGGCAACTGTCGGATGTCATTCCTTTTTATGACTGAACAACATTCTGCGCTGTGCAGACACGCTGTTTAGACATTGGATGAACACGCTGCTGTGAGTGGTGATGCACACACACTTGCCTGAGTCCCTGTCACCATCCTCTGAGGTCAGATGAGTTTCGAGGCTTCCACCATAGCTCTGGGGGTCTCTTCTTCTCTTATTTAATACATTTTGGGTCTCAGTGTCCTGTGCTGTGTCTGGGTGACTTCACTGGTTCTCTGACCAACCCAGCCCGAGGACACTGGGAGACTGGCACTGCAGGGATTCATTTTTTCTTTTATGAGCATTGGAGTCAATCAGAGTTATTGACTACAAATACCAGAAACAAATTCTAGCTAATTTAAATAGAAATAAAATCCAACAAGATGATATACTCTTTCTCACAGAATTCGCAGGAAAGGAATCTGGAAAATCGGGCTTGAGAGTATGTAGGAGCTGGGGAGGGGCAGTCAGGGATGCCCGCCCACCCACCAAAGAGCGTGTGGGCAGCAAGTGAGGAACTGTGGTGGGTCTGGTCAGTCGTGCATCGGGTGGGGTGGTCGGGGTGGGAGGTGCTGGCTGGAAGTCAGGAGGGCGGGGACAAAAGAGGAAGTGTGGCCATGTCATCATGGCAGGAGCTGGAGCCTGGCCTGGCCCAGCAATCCAGGAGCTCAGGTGCCATGTTCCAGGCTGGTGGAGCAAGGGCTGGGAGGGGGTGGGGCTGGATGCGTGAGGAGACTGAGGGGCCACCGTGAGCCCCTTCTGGCTTCATTCTGGGGCCTGCTTCCCTCCGATGTCTTCCCTTGTGGATAAGGCTTCCTCAGAGTGAGCCTCACCAGCCACACAAAACCATGTCCACTCACGGGGTCAAAGGAACAGACCCCCATCCTGAAAAATTTGG
The DNA here is from genome assembly GCA_963574355.1 of Loris lydekkerianus. Classification (NCBI taxonomy): domain Eukaryota; kingdom Metazoa; phylum Chordata; class Mammalia; order Primates; family Lorisidae; genus Loris; species Loris lydekkerianus. The sequence continues at coordinate 5,012 of CAUYPK010149806.1, read as the reverse complement.
CAGCCTCTGTGAAGGTGAGAGGAGTTCTATCTCCAGGTCTGCTCAGAGCAGGGGGCAGATGGAGCCTATTTAGGCTCAGAGCAGCAGGACTTGGGCCTGCTGACCATGCGGCCACTCCTGCTGACCAAGGGGCTGAGCCTGTGCTCTGTGGTGTGAGCCCAGAATTCCCCAGCTTTGGCATGAGGGGCCCCTAAGGTCACAGAGGGTGAGGCCCAGAGCTCAGAGATGATTCAGGAGCTGGTTCTAGGAAACCAGAGCCTGGTGGTTGGTCAGTTCCAAGGGCCAGAGGTTGTCATGCAGTGTCATTTATGCATATTTTCAGGATAAAATGGCACTTGATACAGGGGAAAGGTTTTGCAAATAGTATGATTAGAGGCCTGGAATGCTCAGTTATGTCAGGGAAAATGCAGGTCTGGCCACACACTCACAGTAATTACCACCCCAGTTTGCTCAGGCAGCACATAAATGGATGAATGGTAAATGGATGAATGGATGGATGGATGAATGTGGATGGTGGATGGATGGTAGATGGATGGTGGATGGATGGATGATGGATGGTGGATGGATGGATGATGGATGGATGGATGAATGTAGATGGTAGATGGATGGTAGATGGATGATGGATGGATGGTGAATGGATGAATGGGTGGACGGATGAATGTGGATGGTGGATGGATGGATAGTGGATGGATGGTGAATGGATGGATGATGGATGGATGGTGAATGGATGAATGGATGGACAGATGAATGTGGATGGATGATGGATGGATGGTGAATGGATGAATGGATGGATGGATGAATGTAGATGGTAGATGGATGGTAGATGGATGATGGATGGATGGTGAATGGACGAATGGGTGGACGGATGAATGTGGGTGGTGGATGGATGGATGGTGGATGGATGGTGGATGGATGGATGATGGATGGATGGTGAATGGATGAATGGATGGACGGATGAACGTGGATGGTGGATGGATGGATGGTAGATGCATGGTGGATGGTGGATGGTTGATACTGTCATTTTTTTTTCTTTCTTTCCTTTTTTTTTTCTTTTTGAGACAGAGTCTCGCTATGTCACCCTTGGTAGTGTGCAGCGGCATCACAGCTCACAGCAACCTCAAACTCTTGGGTTTAAGTGATTCTCTTGCCTCAGCTTCCCAAGTAGCTGGGACTACAGGTGCCTGCCACAACGCTGGCTGTTTTTTGTTACAATTATCATTGTTGTTTTTTAGCTGGCCTGGATGGTATTCAAACCTGCCAGCCTCAGTGCATGTGGCTCGCGCCGTAAACACTGTGTTAAGAGCACTGAGCTAACACTGTCATTTTCATGAGTTCTCCCCAGTGACACTACACCCACACCTCAGACTCTGGAATATAACAAGGTGATGGGGGCAGCGCCTGTGGCTCAGTGGACAGGTAAGGCGCTGGTCCCAAATACCGAGGGTGGTGGGTTCAAACCCAGCCCCGGCCAAACTGCAACAACAACAAAATAGCCAGGTGTGTGGCAGGTGCTTATAGTCCCAGCTACTTGGGAGGCTTAGGCAAGAGAATTGCCTAAGTCCAGGAGTTGGAGGTTGCTGTGAGCTGTGATGTCATAGCACTCTACCGAGGGTGATAAAGTGAGACTCTGTCTCAAAAAAAAAAACCCCAAAAACAAACAAACAAAAAACAAGATGATGGGTGAGGGTGACCAGAGTGAGGTGTCCCCTGTGACTGGACCCTGGGAAGTCAGGGAGGACTGGATCCCTCCCTGCATGGGGTCAGTTCAGGGAGGACAAATGCTAGGTGGACAGTTTGGGGAGATTTGGGAGAGTTGACTCTTGGACACAGACCAAGGGCATGAGGGGGCATTCAGGACCACTGGGATGATGAAAGGAATTTAGCACGAGAGTCACAAACATCCCAAGTGGAAATCTGAGCTCTTCAGGGGATGGTAGGAGCTGAGTCTGTCATGGGGCATCCAGGCATGTTTGTTTTTTGTGTGATCATGTCCCAGGTTCCTGGAGACTGAGCCAGCTGCTATTCCCAGGTTTGGTAGGTCCTGCCAAAGACAGCTCCTCAAAGGGCAGCTTGAATAGATGGCCCATTCTAGTGACGGAAGTGCCCCAAGGGCTCCAGGGGCTGGGCCAGGACTTCCCAACCAGGGCCCTTCTGTTGCTTTTCCCAGTACATGGGCCCAGCCTGAGAAGTGCTCTCAGCCCTCATCTGACCTAGCTCTGCCTCATTTGGTCCCCCTGAGATACAAGGGGCCCGGTTGGGGTTCTGCAGCATCTTTGCTGAAACAAACAACGGGATTGCCTCAATCCCACACAGCCCTGGCCCTGCCCTCTCCTCCCACTGTGCTGTCAGGATCTTCCATGAGCACAAGGACCCCTGGGACCCCCGTCAAGGCTCTGAACCTGGTCACAAGCCCTTGGGGTTCCCTATCTACTGACCTGGCCCTGGGTTCACTTTCCTTCCAGGCACATCTTTGTTTCTTCTGCACATTCTAAGCTCCCAGAACAAGCCCCACATCCCTGTGCTGGCTCTGCCTGCCCCACCTGCCCACCTCATGGCCCTGACAGGTGAAGGCCCTGCCTGGAGATGGCCCCCAGCTAACAGGCAGAGAGGTGCACATAGGGAACTGGCTCCACTTGCAAACCATGGCTGTGGCCTGTAGGAGCCCTCAGTGCTGCCCTGACCCCTCCAGGTGTCCCTGGGTCGCTTCCCACCTCCCTCTGCTAGGTTAGGCAGAATTTCCAGATCCTGCCTGATCTCTAGGACACCCTGGCTTCTGGTGCAGGACAAACCACACAGCAGACACTGCCCAGCGTACAGATGGTACCCGGTGTGCACGGCGCCCCGAAGGGACCCATGTGATGTGTGTGTTGCCAGCCAGGAGGGGCCGGTCACAGCCTCTGAGACCCAGAGTTTGCAGGGATAGGTTGGGCCTGGGTCGTAAGGGTGCTGTAGGACCAGGCACCTGTGGCTGGGGCCATGGATGTCCCTGGGCAGTGGAGTCCCCTCTGAGGTTGAGGTCAAGCAGGCCCTGCCCCACTGACTGGAATGTGGGACATAGGAACATGCTGTGTGCATGGGGACCCCCACTCAGAAAGCTCTCGGTGGACAGGCTGGGGTCACCCCCATCTGGACAAGCACCCAGCTGCCCTGACAGGCAAAGAAAGGTCCTGCCCGGCCTCGGGGCAGTGGGCAGTGGGCAGGCGGGTCCAGAGCTGACAGGGAGGGAGCCCTGGGTCCTGTTGGATCAAATTTCCCTGAGCTGGCTCTGGTGGAAGTCACAGTGCCCAGTGTGTTGACATTTGTTCCTCAGGGTCACGGGTCTATGCTGCCTCTCCTCACACAGCCAAAAAACATTGTTATTAAGTGTTCTGGTTTAAGGCGGATACACATGACAGCTGCTGTTGTGTGTCAGCCAGTAGCGAAGTTTCTGCTTTTATTTTTTTACTTTTTACAATAAGTAACAAAACAAAAAAGTTTACAGAGGTCACGTACACCCTTCACTTACCCTAAACAACCGCTTGGCATCTTACATAACCGCCTGAGACCCCAGAACCTGGAAATGAAGCTCCAAGTGTTGCTCACTGATCCTTGACGCATGCAAGGCACAGGCGAAGAGAGCCCTGCTGGTCGGCTGGGAGAGCCACATGCACAGCAGAGGCTGGACCCACACCCTCACCACTTACAAAAGTGGACTCACACTGGAAAAAAGATTTAGATTTAAGACAGAACTATAAAAGCTTTGGAAGAAAATATGGGAAACTCTTAAAGGCAGTGGGTGGGGCAAGAGTGTATGAAGAAGACCCCAGCGGTAACGGCAGCTAGACCACCGGGACCTGATCACGCTGTGTTTACGTGAAGTGACCGAGCTTACAGGAGTCTGCATGCCTGGGGACACCAGCCTTTGTCAGACATGTGACTTTTTTCTCCGATCTTTAGCTTGTCTTTCTGTCTTCTTGACAGGGTCTTCACAGAACAAAAGCTTTCATTTTCCCACAGCACAATCTGGATTTGTGTTTTCTTCTGTGAGTCTCGCTTTTGGACTCAAGTCTGAGAATTCTTCCCTTAGCCCAAGGTCTTAAAGATTTTCTGCTACGTTTTCATCTAGAAGCAGTATCTTACATTCAAGGTCAGGGGCCACTTGGAGTCACTTTTCGGGTCAGGTGTGAGGTTAGGTGGAGGTTTGTCTATTGGCACCATTTGTTGAAAAGACTGTCCTCCCACAGAATCGGGTTCGCAGCTTTGTCAAGTGTGTGAGCCTCTGCCTGGCCCCTCTCCCCTTTTCTGTGGATCTGAGCACCCCTTTCTCTGCTAAACCTCACCAGCTATGTTACTGCAGACAACAGGCATCTCATACTAAGGCAGAATTGCTCTTCCTACTTTATTCTTCCTCAAAATAGGTTTTAGCTGCTTTGCCTTGACTTACATACTATAGGTCTGCCCATCTGTTCTGCCCACTTATGAGTATCTACAAATTGTCTGCTGGGTTTGACAGGCATTAACCCTGCAGAGGAGGCTGGTGGGGTCCAACTGTGGCCAGGGGGCCTCCTCCCCCGGGAGACTGCGTGTCTCCGTCACTTTGGGACTGTCTTCTATGTCAGTATTCACGGCCCTCAGAGTGGACATGCTGTGTGTGGTTTTGTTAGATTTAAACCTACATGTTTATCTTTCCTAAGTGATTATAAATATTAGATTTTCGGAATCAGTTTCTGTTTTCCTTAGTACTATATGTGTGTGTTGGTCTGTGAACTTGCTCAACTCTCCTGGTTCTAGGAGGGCTTTTGTAGATTCCTGGCAAATTTCTTTTTTTATTAAATCATAGCTGTGTACATTAATGTGATCATGGGGCACCATACACTGGTTTCATAGACCGTTTGACACATTTTCATCACACTGGTTAACATAGCCTTCCTGGCATTTTCTTAGTTATTATCCTGGCAAATTTCTGCCCAGATGATCACATTAGGGATGTGTGCAGACAGAGACAGCTCTCCTCCCTTCCCAACCCCTGTGCC
>CAUYPK010149804.1:0-15697 GCA_963574355.1 Loris lydekkerianus | reverse complement strand
GGAGAGAGACAGAGAGAGATGGAGAGATGGGGAGAGAGAGAGAGAGATGGAGAGATGGGGAGAGAGACAGAGAGAGATGGAGAGATGGGGAGAGAGACAGAGAGAGATGGAGAGAGGGGGAGAGAGACAGAGAGAGATGGAGAGAGGGGGAGAGAGACAGAGAGAGATGGAGAGAGGGGGAGAGAGACAGAGAGAGATGGAGAGAGGGGGAGAGAGGCAGAGAGAGATGGAGAGATGAGGAGAGAGACAGAGAGATGGAGAGATGGGGAGAGAGACAGAGAGAGATGGAGAGATGGGGAGAGAGACAGAGAGAGATGGAGAGAGAGGAGGGAAGACAGACAGAGAGATGGAGAGAGAGAAGGGAAGAGAGACCAAAACATGGAGGAAGAGAGAGGTGGAAGGAGGAAAGGATAAGGAGGGAGGAAAAAAAGAAGAGAATTGATAATCTGGTAGAAGAAAGGGAAGAAGGAGGAAAGGAAAGAGGGAAAAAAGGAAAGAAAGAAAGTGAGATACAGAAGGCAAAAGAAGAAAAGATGGAGAAAAATAAATGAGAGCAACACTTCTTTTAACTGGGAGGAGAGAAGAAGAAAAAGGAAAGGGATAAGTGAGGGAGGGAGTAGAGTGAGAAGGAGAAGGAAAAAGGAGATGAGGGTGGAGGGGATGGAGGTGGGGGAGGCAGAGGGGAAGCCGGGAGGGCTGGCAGAGGACAGGCGTGGGGGCCCCGTGAGCGCCCTGCGTCTGCCCCCCTCTCTCCCTGCAATGTGGGGAGGGTTTATCTCACCAGGAGCAGCAGGCTCAGTCACTGATCTAATCAAATTATTCAGCATTAAAAAACTGCCAAGACATTCCAGTACTTCAGCTCCCAGAGACCCAGCTGGGATCAAATGCTAATCAACATCTCCACGATATTTATTCCCACTGTCAGGCTGCTGCGTGTTTGTTTTCCGAGGGCTGCATACTAAACTGGAGGAGCAAGATGGATCGTCCTGTGGCAGGGGAGATGAGCTGAGGGTGGTGGGGCGAGGGCAGCCAGGTGGGAGGAGCGGAGTGGACCAGGAGAGACACCCGCACGGTAGAGAGACGGCCCCTCAATAGTCCTGCCAAAATGTCCCGAGTGCTTTCCCAAGGTGCCTTTGCCCCATGTCTGTCCGCTCTCAGGACCAAGTTGGCTGCCAGTTCTGACACCTAGAGACTTATCTTTGAACTCAGACTCTGTGACCCCAGGCAGGAGGCTTGCCCTCTCTGAGCTTCTGTTCCCGCCTCTGTAACCTAGGGCCCTAGAGCCTGCCCAACCAGCTTGCTACAGATTCCATGAGAAGAAGGTGAGGAAAGAAACAGGACCTAGGCATACCAACCGGATGGATACAAGTCTGCCCCCTGGCTGTGTGACTTTTCACAAGTGACTTAACCTCTCTGTGCCTTGGTTTGCTCCTCTGTAAATTAGGACAATCTAGTAGCCAATAACATGGGATCATCTGTTTCATGATCTAAGTGAAATAATATACAGAGTACACATAAAGTGAGTGATTAATATACATTAGGAATAATTGTTAGCTTTTAACATCCTTGCAAGGGTTAGATGAAACAATGCAGGTAAAATTTAGCAGGGAAGCTGCAACAGGATGAGATATGAGGAGGAGGAGGAAGAGGAAGAGGAGGAGAATTGAAGGATGAACACGTGCCTACACTGCCATCGTGTTAAGGCTGCTAGGCTCTTATCTCTCCTAGGGTCCCTTTCTGCAGGGAGGGACAGACTTCCCAGGAAGTTCACAGGCCTCAGGATTCCGTCCCTTCTGGGGCAGCAGAAGCCAGAGAGGACCAGTCCAGACTTGCCCCTGAACTTAGCGTCCCTGATCTTGGGGCTGCTCTCCTGGGATCCTGCCCACCTCTCGCCCACTCCCTGAAGGTCACAGCGCTGAGGTGGGGGGAACACTAATTAATTTCCTTTGTTTTCCAGGGTTTCATTTTTTAAATTACAGCCTTCCCTCCTCTCTAATAAATACTCAACAATTAAAGCTTTTTTTCCCAAAGTGTGATTTCAACATTTCAATGTCCCTCCCCTCCCGTCACCTTCACTGCCATAAACAGATTCGTAAAAACTGCTTTTGACGCCCCAGCTGCCATTAGCCACTTAAAATCCCGTAATTATCATCCTATCATGGGCCTGTTAACGAGCAGTAAAAATAAGGCCATTGAATATGGTAATTTATTCGTAAATTAGCCTAATGAGAATAGGTTTCAGACACTGTTTACTTGCAGGCTGCCTACGCCTGGCCCAGGCAGAAGCGACAGGCGCTGTGCCTGGGAGGGCGGCCTGGAGGGGGCCACCTGCCCACTGGGCAGCAATCCCCCCAGCCCATCCCATGGCTCTGCACCCGTGGCTTTCATTCCTGTTCCCTTCATTGAAACCAGTGTTGGCTCCCATGGGCTGTGGGACAGGTGACATGTGAGATATGAATGCGGGGCCTGTGGTTGGCACTGACTGAACCTGGGAAAACTTTATAAGCTGGGTGACCTTGGCAATGCCACTGTGAACTCTCAGTTTTTTAATCTGTAAAATGGGATTCATGTGCCAACTAATGGAGTTACTTTGAAGATGAAGTGAGATAACATATATAAATGCTTGGAACAGCACCCTGCAGACAGAGGAGGTGCTTTGTACATGTTACTGTGGCCACTATTATTATTGGGACATGGTATTAACCCCAGAAGATAGAATCCTGAGTCAGTTCACTTGCCCTTTGAATGTATCCCTACTGAAGTAGGTTGAATAGCATCCCACACCCTCACACCCCCCAAAATGTCACATCCACCTGGAAGCCCAGAATGTGACCTTAGAGTCTTTGTAGATATAATTAATGTAAGTTGAGGCTTACTGAGCTCGGACTAGTTCTATGACTAATTTCATCATGAGAAGAGAGGACACAGATACAAAGGGGAGGAGAAGGCCACGTGGAGACAGAGGCAGAGACCCGAGCGATGCAGCCACAAGCAGGGGACTCCTCGGACCACCAGAAACTGGGAGAGGCAAGGAAGGATGACCCCAAGATTTGAGCCCGAATGCCTTAGAGGATAAACTCCAAGATCTTTCCCCAAGCTGGAAGTGACCCCAGAAATGCTGGATTCTAGTCCTGGCTCAGCCCCTGACCGCATCTGTGTGACTCCAAGCCTCTTACCTTCTCTGGTCCTCTATCTCCATCCACATATGTAATGACTATAAATTGTGAAGAGTAGAATTGCTGTGAGGACCTCTAATCATCAGGCCAGCTCCCTGAGGGCAAGGACTTCATCCACTCGGCTTGGAATCACATAATGTGTGCAATGATATTTGCTGAGCAAACCAAGCACCTATAGGGTATTTACAGAGCACCTTCACCATGTGCCAGGGAAGACCCTGTTTGCCCTCCAGGGCGCCAGGCTGGCAGGTGCAGCAGGCACAGAAAGAACCTTCACAGGAGGCACTACCACCCTGCCTCGCGTGAGTCTGTGCCCTGTGAAGCCCACAACGGCCCCAGCTAGGGCTGCAGTCTCACAGGGCTTGCCAACTACCTGGGCTTAGTTATGTGTTGATTGCTGGGTAGACAAGAACCAGGAAGTCCCCACGGTAGTAACAGAACGCAATGCACTTGAAGGCCATCAAGTCAGTGAGTGGGTCTGAGTTTCAGTTTCCTTCTCTGCAAAATGGGAACAGGGATCTGCACCTCCCAAGGCTTGTTGAAATGTCCCATGTTGAGCGTGCAGCAAATGGAAGCTCACGTTGCTGACACCGTTACAGTTAGGACCATTCTCGGTGACTTAGAACTTCTTCTGGGTCTGCAAAGCCTGGCAGCGTGGCCAGGCATCTCGACCACCCTACTTTCTCCTTCCACCCTCATCTTGCTCCAGAACTCTTTGCCCCTAAATGCTCCACCTGAAATTCGGCTCGCAACAAACCTCAAGACCTTCAAAGAGGATTATGTTGTTCCCATGCACCAGATAAAGAAATTGAGGATGAGAGGTGAAGGGACTTGTCCGAGGTTGCCCACACTTGCTACCCACTTTGCCTGAGCCAGTCTGTGCTCCCTTGCCTCCTCCAATCTGGTCCCAGTGCTACCCCAGGGCCTTCCTAGCACCTGGAACATGATGTCATGAAAGGAAATACGACATACATCGGGGTCTGAGAATGCCTCCCAGAGATGGTGTTGCTGGAACAGAGGCCAGAGGATGAACAAGCTAACAGGAGGCAGGAAGAGTGCATCAGGCAGCAGGGCTGGGATGGCATGTGCAAAGGCCCTGGGGCAGGGGTAGCCTATAAGTGCCAGTAAGGATGGAACCCAGATTTGGAGGGGGAGCCAATGTGGGACAAGGTGGGAGCAGCCCATGTGGTAGCCTATTGGCCTTGGAGAATAGTTAACAATACCCCCAACAGTGACGGGGGGATTAATTTGGAGGGAGGGTGCCTAAGCAAATTAGTGAATAGAAACATGTCTATACATGGAAGCAGAGAAATAAGTTAGTAAGTTTTCATTCATGGCCTGGAAGGACTAAATAAGACAGGGAGTAAGGGACGTCAAGTATAGGTATTCCGATTGCTGACTGTGCAAGAGCCTTACAGGGCTGGGTCTATCTGAAAAAAGAGCTCTTTGTGGTGTCTGCCATGACAGTGGCAGCCTACACTCCTCATCATTCAGTCCTGAACCCCGTGCTGCAATTGATCACTGCAGATAAACTATGCCCTTCTGGGCCAGACTCTGAGATAGTCTTTCCCCTCCCCAACCAGAGGATTCTTGGCACCTGGTTCCATAGCTGAGTGGGGAAGTTGACTCTGGTCCAACTCCAAGAGGGGGTCACCTCCTTTTGGAAACTTCTTTGAGCTCAACTTTTTTTTCATAAAAAAACAGAAATGAAGCTGAGAGAGGCCAAATGATTTTCTAAGTTTACATAGCCTAGAGCAGGCAGAAGCACCACTCAGACTCTGCTGGCCTGGCCAGAGTTTCCCCTCTCACTGTGGCTATCAGCAAGAGAACCACCAATTCAAATGCCACTGCTGGGGGAACTTCCTTGGGCAATCTGTTCCCTTTTGGAGCCTGTCATAGGCTGTGAAAGGAGCGTAGGGCTCCACCTCTGGTCTCTATTCACTCCTTGGTACACTTTCTAGCTCACATTCTTCCCACACTGGACAGAGGAAAGGGCTGCATGAGGCTGGAGCCAGGAGCAGATGGGACCTGGACTAGAGGAGACCTGTGGCTTCTCCTCCAAGATCTACAACTTAAACCACCATATATCTGAGTCCTTATAAAAGTTTAGACTCACCGGCATAATTTTTGAAAAATCACACAGCCTCTGCCCAAGACAGCCCCCAATACATTGCTCTGTGTCCCTGTCGCCTCGACTTCTGCTGGAGACCTGGGTTATTTTTCTTCCACCCCTGACAGAGGCTGTGAGTTTTCAGGGGCAATGGTGATGAGGTTTCTAACCGACTTTTGACCAAACCGATTTCCAACTGCATTTGAAAAGGAAAATATCTTTTCAATGTACCAAATAATGAAAAATGACTGGGCGAGTTTATAACTGTTGATTTAGCCACCAACTCCCCTCCCCCCCCCCCCCAGCCCTCCCTCTGGTTCTCTGGAGGTTTTCATTGAGCATTAATTCACTCTCTTTCTCAGTGCGCAAAGAAATAGGCCCTTCTGAATCCATTCTGCAGCACATTAGCTTCAAGGCCTGTTGGAAATGGTTTAGCATCTGCTCTTAATAGACACCACGGCATGCAGGGAGGGCAGGGGCCGGGATGAAGACTCTGGGCATCAGGAACGGACGTGAAATCTCAGAATAGCAGTGGTTTGAGAAGTCATTGTCTGAAACAATCACAGAACATAGCAGAGGGGTTGGCTTTAGGGGATCCAAAGAGGTACAGAAGTGGGGACAACCCCCAGGTAATCTAAGCCACCCACGAGCCCCATAGCCCATGAAGCCACAGAGAAGGTCAAGGTACGGAGAGGAAGATAAACAATAGGCCAGAATGTTTTTTGCAGCTGTGCTGCACATTCAAAGCACACTGGGAGCTTTTAAAATCTCTGCTGCCCATCACCCATCTCTCAAATCTTTCTGGAGAAGGAACCCAAGAATCGGAGTTCGTTTGTTTATTTTTAATTCCTGCAGGTGATTCCAAGGTATAGGCAAAAACAAGGACCAGTGAGCTAGGCTGCTAAGAACAGTGGTTCTCAAGGCAGGGTCCCCAAAACAGCAGCATCAGCATCCCCCAGGACCCTCGTTAGAAATGCAAATTCCTGGACCCCACCCCAGATCTATAGGATTAAACACCCCAGGGGTAGGCCCAGCAATCTGGCTTCTAAAAAGCTCCCCAAGAGATTTCTTCTGATGCTTGCACAAGTTTGGGAGCCACTGGGCTAGACCTCAGCAGGGTAAGGAAGGGATAGGGAATGTATATTCATTCTTTCAGTCATTTATTCAGTCCACCAACTGCTTAGCTATTCACCTTCCTACTACAAGCCAAGCACTGTGCTGAGTCCCAGTGATAGGTCAGAGGTGAATTTTGCATTCAAGGAGTGAGCAGTCTCCATATGGAAGGTTTGAGGCAATAGAACCAAAAAAGAAAGTCATCAAAGTCAGGAAAGGAGTGGACCTGTGACTTCCAATGACAGCCTCAGTTTCTCTCTTTTTTCTGCCTGTGTGCATCCAGCCTGAGCAGCCAGCAATACAGCAAAGAAATCCATGTGTGGGGGTATTGTTTCAGTCACCCAACATTCACTCAGCAAACACCTTATCAAGCCATCGTCAGGGTACCAGGCTCTGTGCCAGGAGCTGGAGATTCAGAAAAGCCCAAGTCTTTCAAATTACAAACTCCAGAAGTGAGCTGACAAGTGGGAAGGGAGGAGGGTCCAGATGAGACTGTTATTGTTGGAAGCTCATCCTGTGACAAATAGCAGTGAGGGTCTTCCCAGCCTGACCAGACCTGGGTATCAGCCAGCTTCCTTCCCATGAATAGAGATGAAAAAATATAGCAATCAACACAATTAAGAATGTCCCCTGGATTTATCCCTGGCTCTGAGACTGACTGGAGGGATGACCTTGAGAAAGTTATCTTATTTTTTCTATTTCCTCATACCTCAATTTCTTGATCTATAAAATGGGAATAAAAACGGTACCTGCCTCATTGGGTTGTGGCAAGAATTAAATGAGAATTGGTGAAGTACTCACAACAGGGTCTGGCATGTAAGCATTATCAGTCATACTGATCACAGACATTAGTTGTGAAAAAGTTGCTCAAAAAGAAAATTCATTTTAGAACCAGATTGTTTTTCACGTGTGCTGGGGACTTTGCTTATTGAGTTAGGGGATTCATTTTATAACAGGAATAACTTGGGAATCCATATGTCGAATTTACTTGAAATGGGGTAAACATGTCACCTGTTTCAGATGGTGGCAGGAAGGGAGAGCTTTGCTAGGAAGCGTGGCAGGATTATTATGAAGCACTCATTTCAGTAAGATCCAGAAGTCACTTGAACTTCTGGATTTTGCTTTCATGCCAATCTCTCTGTCTTTTCTTCTTCCTTTACCCTGAAAACAGCAAGGTATTTTAACGGAGAGCTAGTAAGGGCCAACAGTCTTGCTTTCTTAATATCTCAGGATGGGAGATATTAAGCTCCTCCATGAATCCATAAAACACCCTTTCTCTGAAAAATGGCTGCACTGTACGTACATTTCTTGGCACTTCCTGTTCCACAGGAAGTGACCACCTCCCGTCTTCTGGGTATCCTAGCCAAGGTGCTGTACCCAAAAATGCTCACCTCGTCAGAGTCCTGGGCACGGGCTACTCCTTGCTGGCTCACATCCAGAGACCCAGGACCTCTTAAGAGCCATCATGGACCAAGAGATGATCTCAAACTTGTCACAATCATCTCAGGTGTCAACAGGCTAGAAATAAAGCCAGGAGCTGTGCTGAGATTTGACCATCAAGATCCAAAAAGGAGCATTCTGCTTCCCAGTGTTTGCTGCCAAGGATGATCTCAGATTCATCTGTTCCCACTCACAGTGAGCAAAGGCCTCAGTTTTAATAAGGGTGCGGCTCTGTCTCTCCCTCTCTGGTTCCTGAAACTGGGCTGGGTGGGGACATTGACGGTCAGAGCTGGGACAAAGCCAGGGAAACATGTCCTCACACTGGCAGGCTGTGACGTCTGCTACCTTACAAGGGGTAGGGAGCTCTGCTCCCACACAATTACCTCTCTTCTGTGGGCCTCTGCCCACCCCATCTCCATGGATGCATTTATTTTATCTTTTTTTAAAAGTTGAATGTTTATTCTGGGAATACAGAGTTGGAGAAGACATAGTTCTGTCTCACGGAGTTCACAGCTGGAACAGAGGATGGGGGCAAGAAGACGAATAAACAGGAGGTTAAACACAGCTGTGGGAAGCATTGCATGGGGGGGGGGGAGGCAGAGGTGCTTAAAGGCATGGGGAAGAGGCATTGAACACAGCCTGGAAGATTCCATAAGCAAAAGGTATAGACTGGAGGGGGCTTATGTGACATCTTCATACCCCTCAGACCTTATTGATTCAATACCCTCAGCTGTGGGTACCTTTGAGTCTTAGGGATTGTTCTAGAGATCCACAGGGGAGCCTGAAAGGACCAAAGGAGTCTCCTGCCCCAACCCAGAGCAGCCCTCACCAATGAGTCACTGGAAATGGTGGATCCTTCAATGCCCGCAACTCCTTCAATCCTTGGGTGGGATGACTCTGAAGCTTGTGTTTCACAGTGTTTTCTAGAACTGTCTCCCAGGTAAGTTCCAGTCACTTACAATGACAACAGGCTTCATCACATGCCCTTTGTTGGTTGGCTCTTTGCTTCTACCCTCCTCTTGGGGCTTCTTGGAATCCCTTCCTCAAAATACTCCCTGAACATGGTTCCTTATGTTAAAGTCTGCTTCTGGGAAAATCTGAACCAAGACAGCAGGCGAGGAGGAGAGCGATGCGGTCAGGTCTGATGAGGGGTCGCTCTTTTTTCTTCCTGTGGTTAGAAGAAGTCTCAGGGTTGGACAAACATTACGATTGACATTTCTGTGTCTCAGAGTAGACAGGAGACAAGACCCCCAGTTATGACATGCCCAGACAGCTAGGACACAGACTGTCCTTCCAGACCTGGAAATGCTAACGATGTTCCATCACCACAGCCCCGATCAGCTCGAAGCAAACTTCATCCCACCCAAACGGAACACCTAGGAGGAGAGCCTGTACCACCGCCCCCCACCCTGTGCTTCTGCACATGTTCAGGGGGAAACTAGAAGAAAGGATACCGCAGGCCGGAGCGTTACAAACAGCTTGCAAAGGGGCAACATGATGAATCTCAGAAATTAGGTCCACATTCCTTTCAGAGCCCTCCCCTAGAGCATCTTCAGAACTCAAACATTTTCAGAGTCCCTACTTTGTATAAGGCACAGGGACACCTGTTGCTACCTTTAACACATGATCTGCTGCTCCAGAAAGCAACTTTTCCCCCTTTGGAACCAAAGTGTTTTATTAGATCAAGCACATTAACCGTTTTGTGAGTTGTACTTAACTCACTTTAGTTTTCTGCCTGGGGCCTCATGAAGCATATACAGGGTGTCCATAAAGTTCACTTGCAATTTTAAATCGCAAACTATTTACATTTTTACACTAACTCTATGGCCACCCTGCGTAATTCACAGGTCTCTTGACCTAAAAACATACTGTAGCCCCAAAAGAATAAAAATTCTTTCTCTAGTGTGGCAGTCAATGTGCAAGAGATGTATGAGTTATATACGCTTCACGAGGCACCAGGCTCAAAACTAGGGTAAGGTGAACACGACTCACATGGCAGTTAATGTGTTAAATGTCCAAGCATGGCCTAGGACAGCTAGATGCTTGGAAACAGCCAGTCCCAGCATGGCAAGGAAAGATGAGGTCAGGATTCTCCCGGCCTGGAGAGGCCCAGACGACATTGCTCTCTTCCTCAAAGCCTCACAATTGGCAGGAAATTGCATGTCAGAAGATTGCATGTCACTGCCATGAGCAGTCTGCAGATGGGAGCCCTGAGATCCAGGGAGGTAACAGGACTCGCCCCCAGCCACTCTACTGCCAGAGAGAAGAGGCAGGATTCAGCTCCGGGGCACCTGGAATGATACATTTTGAGGAGCCCAGAGATGGGACATGATCTGCCCAAAGAGGTTTCCGACCCAGGAGCACTAAGACAGGGCATTCGTTGAGCACCTACTGCATCACCCAGTTGTGCCATGGAATAGCAGTGGACAGGCTACCGCATTGTCCAGAATGATTATCGGAGAGTCCCCGTAGGTGCCCTTTATGTGGCCAAGTGCCTTAGCATATCTGATGATTTGAAAAGAGAAATTAACAGTTAATGGAAAGGGAAAAACAGAGAGTTGGAGGAAGAAGGGAGGACAAAGGGATCAAATAAAGGAGGAAGGAAGGAAAGGGAGGAGCAAGGGAGGGAAGGGGAGGGGGAGACGAACCTCCAAGAGCCGTCCCTCGGGGAGGTGAAGGAGGACACGGAAGCTGATTTCTGACCCAGCTTCCACGTCCTGAGAGCTTTATGTCTGGCATCAAGTTTCCCAGGGTCTCAGTGCCTCAATTTTCTTATTTGTCGGGTGGAAAACTGCTTTATCCAATTACCTATTGTGTCCGTAAGCACGGAATCCTGATGTAGCATGGGTGAGCTTGCTCCACACACGGCCCTGTTCTAAGCACGTTGCAGCCTTAACTCATTGGATGTTCAAAACAATCCTATGAGTGGGCATTGATCCGGCACCGATCCCATCCCCCTTACAGATGGGGAAACGGAGGCACACTGTGGTCAAATCTCCCGTGAGGGACAAAGAGCTCGGGAGTGGCAGTGCCGAAGCATGAACATGAGGCTTGAAATTGCCTGCTCTCCCCCCAGGCTTCACCTTGATGAGGCCATTGGCAGCTGAAAGGGAAGACATTCATGAAAGAGTTTTGCATGGTGCTGAGGCCATGGCAGGGGCTCAACGCCACCTGTTTCTTGCTTGGCCTGCTTGCGTCAGGCCCATAAGGACCAGAGGCATCTGCCACCTTCTCCCCTCCTGCTGGGCATTCTTTTAATTCACTCGTCAGGGAGGGCCACTCCCAACGGGACTTCCAGGCCCATGGAGGCCAGGCCCTCAGCCAACCAGTCAGGGCCCAGCACCCCATCCCATTCTGCTGCCTTCCAGTGGAAATTATAAGCACTTTGTGTCAACCCTCGTCCATCCCAGCAGCCGCGCCACGGGAAAGCGATTGAGGTCAGGGAAGGCAGACAGCCTACCCATCACGCCCGCCACGGCCATTCCTCATGCGGTGACATGCAATCTCCTGCCGAGGGTCACCTCTGGGGAAGCGATTCCTTCAAGCCCAGAACAAGTGCCAAATTGCAGCTTTGCCGAATAATCATGTGGAACACATTGGAAATAGCCGCCTCAGTAATAAATGGTTAACCAAAGCAGCCCCTTCCCCCCAGCATAACCAGGAACGTACTTACTGTAAATATATTAACCTATTCATGCCACAGTATGTGGCCTGGGAGCCCACACTGTGGGCAGCAGAGAGCAAACCCCAGCCAGGTCGGGGGAGGAACCAGCAGTGAAGGCAGGTGAGGATGTCAGATGTCGTCAGCCCAGAAGAGGAGGAGGCAGGCAAAGGTGCCTAGGACACAGGCCCCTCCTGCAATCTCCCCTGCTCCCTCTGAGGAACACGACACTGCTGGAAGGTGACTTGACAGCATTCTGCGACCTGCTGCCACCTCTGTGCCCCACGTTATCTGTGAATTAAGAGTGGCTCAAAGAGAAGAGGAGTTTGTGTTTCTCCCTGACTTCCTGCCCACATGGAAAGTCTATGTGGTGATAACTCTGGATTGTGGGATGAATGGGGGCACAGGGGACAGGAGAGGAAAAGAAAAGGAGAAAGAGAAAGGAGAGGGGAGAGGAGAGGAGAGTGGCAGTCAGAGACAGAAATATGAATGAGAAACAGAAAAAAACGGGAGAAGAGGATTTGAAGCCCAGAAAAACAAGAGAGCAATCTAAGATGACAAAAAAGAGCAATGCAGAAAGAAAACATTCTAAAGGAGAGAGAAAGAGGACAGGACAGAGGGATGGGAGTGGGTGGAGAGAGACAGAGGCTGGGAGGGCCTGGGTCTGCCTCTGGAAGGCTGGTTTTTGTTTCTACTGGGAAGAAAGAAAAAAAACATTCTTTTGTTATCAAAAGCCTTGAGTGACACCAGCAGCTACCCCCCCACACACACAGAGCACCCAGACTGGTGTGTGCACATAAATGTGCACACAGGCACACACTCATACTCACACGTGCATGTGCACACATGCTCACATGCACATAGTCCATGCACACTCCTGTGCGCGCACACACACACACACACACACACACTCATTCACTGGCAACCCACAGTCCGTCCCTTCCCCCAGCCCTGAACACAATTCAGTCCCTGAACAGATAGAGCAATACTTGGTCTGAGCCAAAGGAAACAGACCAAAGCCAGACTGGGCTGGGCGTGGGGGAGGAGGAGGGAGGAAGTGGGGAGGAGACAGCCCAGGTCAGGGGCCCAGAGAGGACCAGAAATGCAATTGGAATGGGAAAGAACCATGAGGGCCTCTTGGGGGGCTGCAGCTCCCCCCAGGTCTGGGCCTCTTTCATCCCAGCACCAGGGTCCATTCTTAATCCGGCCCTGGCCCTGGCTACCTAGAGACACAGTCAGACACTGGCTCGCTCCAGAAACCCCAGCAAGAGCGGCCAGTTTCTGGGCAAAGAGCAGAGCTGTGGGCTGTGGGCTCCCTCTGGCCCGCAAGCTTCTCCTTTCTGAAGCTGGTGGGCATTTTCCGACCAACCTTTTACCTCGCTCTCTCCAGCTGCCCCTGCTAACTCCCAGTAAATTGCCAAAATTAACAGATTTATGGCAGCACGTTGGTTTGGATCAACTTTTCGTATGTACTTTGCGAGAGAAAAACATTTTCTTCTCCCCCGACTTACTGTTTGCCCATTAATACGCTCCGCGTTCGCTGGTGCTTAATGACTGTTCAAATTTTCTCTGTTCATAGAGAATGCTGTTGTTGTGATTAAGGGTGCCAGGGTGCTCACAAGTACAAACACACCAAAGCCATAAAAAGGGCAATTAATTCTTAAAAGAAAAAAAAAAAAAAATGCAAGAGAGTGGGAGAGAGTGGATGCTCTGTTTACAGAATAGCAAGAAATAAAACAGATATTTCTAAGAAGTGTCCTTCCAGGACAGTAACGCCTCCTATAAACTGCTGGAAAAATGTTAAAACACAAATGTCCAAGGAAAATGCTGTCTGGCAGACATCTGGTCACTCAATGACCATTGTGTCAACTACTTATGATAGTCCTGGTTCTGGGCTGGTCCCTAGAGAAAGCTGGGGGGTGTGGGTGAGGTAGACATCCCGCCCAGGACGTGAGTCCCAGCTCTAGATGAACCGTCTGTGGCCTCTGAACTGCAGTTCACTCATCTGCAAAATAGGAGGCGGAAACTCCAAGAGTAGCTGCCCAGATTCAAGAGCAGAATATGTACCAAGAGCTTACCTTGCTGCTGGGAGGTGGGAGGGAAGAAGAACTCCCGGTTCCTTACTTATCTACCAGGTCACAGAGCATCTTTCCCAGGCTGGGTTCTGAGGGCACTAGTCCCCACTGGAGTTGACGAGCCAATGTCAGGAGACAAAAGCTAATGTCTACCATGGCATCGTGTCTGGTAAGAACAAATGTTTCAAGAAAAATAAAAGAAGAGCATGGAGGACGTCTCGGTAGGCCATGCTGAATCACAGCATGGGGTCTGTGGGGAGGTCAGGAAGGGGACTTGGGCTGACACCCAAGCTCGGTGAAGGATGAGTCTTAGTAATAATATCTTTCTCTATCCTTTTCATCTTTCCTGAAAGTATGTTTCAGAAGCCCTGGGCTTTGGCCTTGAAAAAGAGGGACTTGATAAGAATGAGAGTTGTTAAAAAAAAAAAAAGAAAAGAAAAGAAAAGAAAGAAAGAAAAAAAAAGGTCAGTCTGCACCCAGTGAGTGTAGGAAAGGTAAGAGGGAGGGAGGGGAAAGATGGGTGAAAGCGGAACAGTGTTCCTGATGGAAGGAACAGCATGTGCAAGGGCCAAGTCTGTGGGGAGACACATGGATTTCAAAGTCAGACAGATTCAAATCCCAGCCCTACCACCTCCCAGCTGAGTAACCTTGGCTAGGTAGCTTGGGGTCTCTGAGCTCCAGAGTTCTCATCTATAAAGTGAACTCAAGACTTCACTGGGTCTTCATGAGGACCCCAGTGAGGAAGGTATTTAGCAAAGTGACATCCTAAACCAACTTTAGTTTCTTACAGAATTATCAGATCAGGATGGACTTGGGGCAGTGGGTGAGACATCTGGCTCCTGGTCTCTGTCTGTCACCTGGAGCTCATCTGAGCACCCTCTCCCCCCACCACCATAAAATGAGAGGGTTCCCTTCTCTGCCATAGTAAAGTCACATTCAATTTCCAGAATAAATAAACATCAGGAGACAGCCGTTAATCCAGTAATAACTCCGCCCCTTCCCTTTGCTGCTTACAAATTCCCTGGTGGACAAGACCCACCCCCACCTGCTGGATCTCTCAGAATCATATCCTGTCACCCCCCACCCCTTGCTTACATTCTACTCCACCCACAGCAAGTGCTGGTGGTCCCAATTTCATCGTTTATTGGGGGCCCCCCTTCTTCCCACCATATCCTCAGCCACCACCCAAGTCTATAGTATCAGGGTCTCTCTCTTATTTATTGCAGCAGCTTAAAAATGTCTCCATACTTTTCATGTGACCACCCCCTATTGTTCATTCTAAAAGTTAAATTAGATATCAGGTTATGTTCCTCCTCTGCTGGAGACACTGTGCGTCCCAGGTCTCCGGGCTGGAAAAGGCTGAGTAGCTCCCCCTGCTCAGCCATCACAGCCTCGCTGACCTGGGAGCTTCAGGGCCTTTGCACTGGCTGATCTCTTGGCCTGGCTGCTCCTCCCGGTGTGCCACACTGTCACATTTTGCAGTCTCAACTGCCGACTCGGGGGGGCCTTGCCTGACACCCCATTTAATACCACAACTCTCTCTAGCCCCAGTTTCTGTTTTACATTTCTTCCCAGCACTTGGTCCCTGGCATTCTCTGTCCTTAACCTATTTACTTACACTCCCTTCCTTTCTCTCTTCCCCTTCCGTCCCCCTCCCACATCCACTAGAAGACTGGCTCCTTGAGGCAGAGATTTGTCTTTGTCTAGTTTTCTGGAGACTGGGGGACACTGAGTGAATATTTGTTCAATGAATGACTTCTACGATCTAAGCAATAAAGAATTAACCGACCTTTGAAAGATGTCAAAGGGATCTGGCATCTCTGACACCCAGAGCACCCCACCTGCAAGTGGTCAGCCCTCCCTGCAGCCAGGAGCCCTGCCACTTGCCCCAGCTGTGAAGGGCCCTGCCAACACTGTGGTGTCAGACGTCTGGCTTCTGAGACTGTGAGAGAATAAATTTCCATTGTTTTCAGCCACCTGGTGTGCAGTACTTTACTTCGGCACCTTTATTTGTGGTAGCCTCCCTGAGGTCTGCCTCAGGTACACCGGGGCGGGGGGGGGGGGGGGGGGGGCGGGCGCCGCCGCGCCCCCCCGCGCGGGCGCCGCCGGGGCGCCACGCCCG
>CAUYPK010149799.1:0-12449 GCA_963574355.1 Loris lydekkerianus | reverse complement strand
AAAGTATCTCAGGAATGGAAGAAAAAGTATCCAATGTACTCAGCCCTACTATGAAGCTAAATTACAGCTTTCACATGAAGGCTATAACCCA
This sequence comes from Loris lydekkerianus, assembly GCA_963574355.1. Classification (NCBI taxonomy): domain Eukaryota; kingdom Metazoa; phylum Chordata; class Mammalia; order Primates; family Lorisidae; genus Loris; species Loris lydekkerianus. Next base: position 12,358 of record CAUYPK010149799.1, on the reverse strand, counting down.
ACTATACCACAAGACTATGGGGAAAGGGCCAAGGAAGGGGAAGGGAGGGTAATGGGTGGGGCCACATCTATGGTGCATGTTAGAATGGGTACAGGCGATTGCATTAATGTACACAGCTATGATTTAACAATAAAAAAATAAATAAAAAGTTGAAAAACTCTGCCATAGACAGTAGAAACCTGAGTCTCAGAGGAGGGGTAAGATTAAGCAAGGAAGTCCCCTTGGTGTCCCTGTGGCTGGATGGTTTAGGTGGCCTTCTTGTGCTGGGGCTGGAGTAGGATGAGCCTGTTCTGCCTGCACACCTGCCAGAGCTCACTTTGATTAAAATGTGACTGTAAGTGCAGTGCTGGCTTGGCAGCTGCTATTCAAAGCACATCCCTTCACACTGAATTGCTTCATCACAAATTCCCTGGCAGCCTGGAGAGTTTTGTTCTTTCACACATCAAAGGCCAAGCATTGCCAGTTTTCATACTTCCTCCTAAATGGAGCCCCTGCGGCATTGACCAGTGAGCTGTTCGCAGGTGATATGGAGTCTCCAAAGCTGACTATCCGGGCTGGCTGGTTCCATCAGTTGGCTTTTCACAGCCAACGTCCTGTTTGTCTGAGGAGGCGCCGACGCAGCATGTCATCTGTCAGGGTCACAAATGAGACTATTGTGCATGCTGGTTTCACTGGCTGTTTCTAAAGTGGCTTTATCCTATTGCATTTGTTTTTTAGCAGGTCAACATAAAGATGTTCCTGAGTTCCTTGTAACAGCCAAATGCTTTCCTTGAGGGAATATGAAGGCCAGGTGACCTGGAGAGCAAGCAATGTGGGGTGGTGGGCTGCCTGTTTTCTCTCTCAAAGGGGTCCCTGTACTCTCAACCTTCCCCTAGCCCACCTGGGACCGACTAAGTGCATACAGGAGTTCAGATCAAAGTCCATTGGGGGCAGCAGAGTCCCCAGTTGGGGAATTGGCTCATTTGCACGCTGAGCTGATCCTGCAGGGGATTAAGGAACTGGCATGACAAGGCAAGTACACATTAAGTAGAGAATATTACAAACTCCAGCCCCCACCTTTGGAAATGATGCCCTTGAGATGTCCTGTTCAAACCAGCTTTTCAGAGAGAGCCCTAAAATAAGCCCTTAAGTAAAGTGGAGTTTTAAAGGAAGCCCTTGGAGGTATTTTTTTCTGCCTGCTTTATTCATTGCAGTCCTGCAGTAACACAGAGTAATGGTGCAGGCAGCAAATAGAAGGTACCTTTTAGAATAGCATCAATTCCCATTTGTATTAATTCCCAGTTGCTGCCACCCTGATGTCTTGGTATTCCTTTGTCCTTGTTCATCCCATGGCCTGGCAGAGGTGGAGGGATCTCTTTGGTGGAAGTGCCAAGGTGTGTTGGCATCATCACTAGATAGATCTGCTGAGGAGTATTGGGAGGGCATGACCTCTGAAAGGACAGTGGGGAGATCCAGCCTAAGGTACTGGGTGGCTCAGGGCAGGGCAACATGGGGGCTTTGTCACTGTGTCACAGTTTGTTGCCATCTTCCAAGGGTCCTTTCTTCATATCTTCTGTCACGAAACTGGGCAGAGCCATGGGAAGTGAAAACGTTTTATCATTAACTCACTATTTTTGAACGTTAGCGTGTTTATCCTATTACAGGTGGAGTCTACCTGACTACGTACCAACTCACCCCTGCACGCTGGTGCTTTCAATAGTTGTGCTCTTTCCCAAATTAAAAATGCTAATAATGTCTTTGAAAATACTAACATCCTCTTCTAATTTACAATTATGCTGCAGCTACAAATTCTTCCTTGGAATTCAAGGCAAGACGATGCCACGGGTGGGTGGTCATCAGAGCCCTGCAGGTGAGTAATGGTCTTATAAAGGATAAAGGAGCCATGACCTGTGGGCTTGTGATTGGGGGGGTGGGAGCCTGGCAGGCTGCCCTCATCGTCTCAAGTTCCCTCAATATCACCAAATCTAGGAGGCACCTACATGCTCCCCCAGGCCGAACCGCCAGGGATGAGCTATTTTTCTCACAGCCACAAGGTGGCGGAGTCTTGCAATCATCCAGACTTCAGTGGGGCTGGCTGGGCTGAGACATGGGGTACCCTGGCCAGGCTGACAGTCCTGCAGATAGGCAGTTAAGCTCCCGAAGCTTTGCTGATGTGCTAGTTGGAAAGAACTCCCAATAGGAAAATGGCAGAAAGCAGTTGTTTTCTAACATACTGAAAGGATCCTTCCCCTCCACAATGGAAAGGGCTTTGTGTGTTCTTGTTACCTCAAATGGATCCAAGAGTTTGTTTCTGAGGACACCTCCATGGGGGGAGTGGGGGAGTTGACAGGGTGACCTTGGAACAGTGTCCAACACTCCATTTTTGGCTCCCTCCTTTTCTACAGCCTGCCACCCAGAAGGCTACCTGCTCATGGGCTGTCCTACACACCCCAAGAGGGAGGTGAGGTTTAGCACTATTTAGAAAAGTTAGCCACAGTGTGCCTGTCTCAGTCAGGTGAGGGAGGACAGGTCAGAGGATCACCCCTGGCAAGCTGCTGTGACTCTGAGCTCATGGCCTCAGACTTGAGATAGCCAGCCATGCCCCCATGCAGACTCCAAACAGCAGTGCCCCTGCACTGCAGCCAGCATTGTGCTGTCTGCAGGTGGTGGGAGGGCTGGCCAATCTCTGTGCAGGGAGCTACCAAGAGTCCATCTTTCTGAGAAAACAAGGAGTGCTCTAAGCCAGGGATAGTCATGAGGAGAGTCCCAAGAAGCCCTTAGTTTCTCCCGTCCAGTGGGGACACACCATGCAGCATGCCGCTGTGGTAGGTTCTCAGGGAGTGAATGTAAACTATAAAGCTCTGGCCCAGAGAAAATACGCCCCACTCATTCTAAGACCATTCCTTCCCTTATGACATTTGTTGATATTGTACTATGGGAATTCATGACTAAGTGATGTTTCAGAATGAAGGAAATGGCTCATGGCTAGACAGGGATCCTTCTGCTTTAAGGCAATTTGTCCACAGGAAGCTGCTCCCCAAATCAGACCCTTGGGGCAAGTGGGGCAAAGCAGGAGTGGCCATTGGGAGTGAAGGTCCCACCTGGCAACTCTGGACAGGGCAAGGCTCAGTTTCTCCTCACAGGGATGTTGGGAATGGCCTGAGGACTGACCAGGGCCACCTCCCTGGGGTGGGCCAGGATCCTCATGGCTCCCCTGAGGACCTCCTGAGATGCAGAGATGCAGGTCCCTGGACTGCCCGTCTGCCAGATATCCCAGACCAGCTCATCTCCACTGTGGCAGCCTGTAGTGACTTTTCCTGGGTTAGCATGGCTTTCCAGGTCCTGAGGATCAGCTCCTATGGGAACCCTGGCTGCTGCCCCAGAGCCCAACCTGGCCCACCTAGCAGCTGAAGATCATTCCCTTGAGCATGTCCTCAGCTGTGATAATGGGGCACTCTGGGGTGCACTGTTCCATCCTGAAAGCTAGAGAACGCAAAATGCCCCTGTGGCTAGCAGAATTATTTTGTTTGCTTAAGGTGGGCCTGGAGGCAGCACTGAAGAGGTGATGGCTACAGCCTGATGGTCAAGGAGAAAAACCTTGATTAGTTCAAATGAGCACCTTTGCTCCAGGCTCTAGGGAATCAGCTTTTCTGCATATTTTTTACTTTCTGCTCCTTTGGGATGAAGTTCAAGGTAGCAGCTCCCACCCTCACCTCCAGGGCCAGTGTGTCAGAGTCTTGGAGACACCCATGGGAACAGGCAGGGCCATCAAGCAGGATGAAACACTTGTGAGTCGAGAAGGCCTTGGGCTCCTGAGTACAGAACCACACAGCATTTACATGGTGACTAGGAAGTTCCTATAACAGAGTGTTGAGGATTCGGAAGGTGAGGCTGTTGTTAGGGGTCCCCAGGTCCCTTCCTCATAAGGAATTGGGTGGTGATGTCATGCACAGCCCATCCTGTGGGTAGTGAGTGACTCCCATCTGCTGTCCACCACCTTAAGTCTGGCTCCTACACTCCTACTTGGCCCGAGCTCTGCCTTACTGCACCCTGGGGCAAGCTCAAAAGGCTCTTTCCCTTCCCCTGGGCAGACAGGCCCTGCGGGGCCCTCAAGACTGCTGAGGAGTCCCCTGCACTCCCCACGGGGCAGAGCACAGGCTGTGCTAACCCCAGGCTCCAAGACCCTCTGACTCTGGTCTGCAGCCACCAAGACAACAGTGAGACTGTGGGTGGAGCACAAGGAACTAATGTTGACATCAGGACAAGGGTGGTGTATGCCTAACACTGGCCCCACTGATTGAGCACCTGCCATGTACAAGGCATTGTGCTGGCACTAGAGGCCTTTCTCATTCAGTTGCCAGAGGTGGGTGGTAGTGTCCTCGGGTGTATATTAGATCCTGAGAGGCTGGGGAACCTGTCCAGGGACACGGAGTCCATAAATGCCATGTGGGGCTGTAAAGACTAAACCAGCTCTACCCAGCACATAGCCTGTCCCTCCTCCAGGCAGACCCCAGCCTGGCCTCTTCCTCCCCATGCTCCTGCCCCACAGGCTGCTGTTCCCTCTACCACCACCAGGTTATAGAAGGGCCCCAGCCTTTCCCACTCAGCCCCACAGGGAGGTGATGAGGCCTCTCTGTCCATTCCTGTCCAGGTGGCAGATAACAGGACCCAGCCCTCAGCTTCCCATCGTCAGCTAAGGCTACACTGGAGCAGCCTAGGAGAGAGGCAAGGGTAGGAAGGAGAGAAGGATCCCAAGGAACCAAGAGTGTGTTCTTAGAGGGAGGGGGCTCTGCACTGCTTGTCTTGGACCCTTAGCAACCAGGTGAAGGGATTGTAGCCCTGCCCTGCATTGGCTTCTGTCCTTGCTATAGGCACTGGGGACTCTGGAGGTGAGAGGAGGCATCCCAGCCCATTCTACCTTCTAGTGCCCTGAGCCACAGAGCTCAGTTTGGCCTCTCCCTGGGCCATCTCCCTTCTCTCAAGGCAAGGCAAAGGCACAATATTCCAGCCCTGGGAGGGCAGCGGGCAGCCAGCTGGACCCCTCAGAGCCTGTGGGACTGGGCCAGGGTCCTGAATGCTGAATTTGCTGGAGGTGTCAACTAAGGCTGATGAGAAATTGGCAGAAAAGGGTCAAGCCCTGAGAGAGACCTGTAAGCATGTGTGGCAGAAGTCCCGTGGCTGAGACTATGAAATTGCAGGGCCAAGGCAGTCGGTTGGTACAGGCCAGGGCCAGTCAGACCTGGGCTCAGCCTGGCCCTGGCTGGTCAGGGAGCAAAAACCAGCCCCTGGGGGGCAGCACATGTGGCTCAGTGAGTAGGGCGCCAGCCCCATATACCTAGGGTGGCGGGTTCAAATCCAGCCCTGGCCAAACTGCAACAAAAATATAGCCGGGAATTATGGCGGGTACCTGTAGTCCCAGCTACTCAGGAGGCTGAGGCAAGAAGAATCGCTTAAGCCCAGGAGTTGGAGGTTGCTGTGAGTTGTGTGATGCCACAGCACTCTATCAAGGGCGATAAAGTGAGACTCTGTCTCTACAAAAAAAAAAGAAAGAAAGAAACCAGCCCCTGTGGAGAAAGGCGAAGTCAGCAGAGTGGGCAGCCTGGACCGTCCCTGCAGAGACCCAGATGGCCACCCCAGGAAGCAGAATTCGGCTGGCAGCTGGCTGCAAGCAGACACCCACCCCCATGGCACTGGAGACAGCCGTGCTGGGTTCTCATAGCCCCAGCCTTCCCTGTCCCAGGTGGCACCAGGCCTGGGCCTGGGTCCTGTGGCTCCCCCTACTTTTCCAATCTGCCTCTGAATCTGACACTGATATAGGGACTTTGGGAGTGTGCACACATCTTCACATGCAAGGAGCTGGGAGTCACCTCAGGTGAAGACAAGCACAATTTCAGTGAAACTGTAATGCAGACACAAGCGTTAACAACACTTCCTGATTATAAACGGTAAGAGGCTTGTTGTAGAAAATCCTGAGAAGACTTTCTTAGGGGATGAGAGGGAATAAAGACCACCAATGGTCCCCAGGTCACTGCGGTGTATTTCCTTCTAGTTGTTTTTCTTTTTCTTTCTTTCTTTTTTTTTTTTTTTTTTTGAGACAGAGTCTCACTATGTTGCCCTCGGTAGAGTGCTGTGGCGTCACAGCTCACAGCAACCTCAAACTCTTGGGCTTAAGTGATTCTCTTGTCTCAGCCTCCCATGTAGCTGGGACTATAGGTGCCTGCCACAATGCCCGGCTATGTTGCTGTTGTTGTTGTTGTTGCAGTTGCCATTACTGTTTAGTTGGCCTGGGCCAGATTTGAACTTGCCAGCCTCAGTGTACATGCCCGGCACCGTAGCGGCTATGCTACAGGTGCCGAGCCGACACACTGTGTGATTTTTGTGTATGCAGTGTCAGAATGATCACTGGCCTTTGTCCCGGCTGCCAGGATTCTGGCCTGGGTCCTAAGTGGCTGTGGATAGTTGAACATAAAGCCCAGCAGACCACTTCCTCCTGTAAGGCCTGGCCATGGCGCTTACACCCATGAGGTCGCTGCAGGCCATCCTTGTCATCTCTGGGCTAATGTGTGTTTTAAAGGCTGTGCTTGCTATATTTTCCCTTTCTGTCCTTTTTCAGCTTCATGGGCTGTTTCCTCTCTCTAGCCACCCTGTGGCTTGTCCCTCGGCTCCCCTCCTGCCCAGAGGAGGGATGCCCTTCAAGGTTCACTCCTTAAGTGCAGAAAACTTTGTATTTATGGTCCACAAATATTTAATAGAACCTGAGAACGGATAAAGGAAAAAAAAGTTTCTTGTCAAATTTTGCAGACACAGCCACACTGTCCTAGAAGATATGGTTACAACAGGACATCTAACTATAGTTTCCTCTGGGTTTTCAGAAAATGCCTATAATGTGTCATGTTCACAGTGTAACTCAGGTTGTTCATGCAAAATCTGGACTTGACTTTTCTCACTGCCTCTCAAAACCCAACCTCATCCACTCTCTCTTCTCTCCTCTTTTTGATCAGGATTGTTTGAGGACAGTCATCTCCCAGGGAACCTGGCAATTTTCTGTCTCTTCCATTTGGCCTGACACCTTCCTCATTGCAGAAATTGGCTCTGAGGGCATTTTATACCCCAGCGGCGGCCCTGTGCACCCTGCAGCCTCACTCTGATTAAAAATCCAAGTCAGCAGGGAAGCACCCTGTCTGTCATTGCCATGTCTCCTGTCAGCCAGCAACTCTGCGCAGCCTGCCACCCTCCTCTGTCCTGCATACAAGTCCCCATGAGTGGCCTCAGGAGGTGGCAAAGATGACACCAATATCAGGAACTCAGCTGCTTCTGGGTGCAAAGTAACAAACCTTCTAAACATTCCAATTTGGCAGAGGATTCCAGATGCTTTTTGTGATGAAGGCTCAGGAATGGCCAGGGGAAAGTAAGGATCCTGAGACTCTGGTTGTCTAATTTGGGGCTCGGGGATGATTCCTGCTGCTCACCCAGGGGACATCTGGCAATATCTGGAGACATTACTGGCTGCCACCATTGGGAGAGAAGCCAGAGGTGCTGCTTAATGTGGCACCATGCCCAGAAGAGCCCCCAAATGTCCAGTGTGGAAGTTGAGAAGTCTTGTCTTAGAGGAAGTCCAGTCCATCCTCACCATCCACTAAATTCACCTGCCACTAAAAGTTAATCTTTATCCCCCACAGCAATATTCCTGGTGATTTCATGGTCATTTGCAAACAAGCACAGAATGCTGAAAAGTCTGAGGTGCCCGATGCACTTGTTCCCAGCTGAGGATGAACTAAAAATGTGTGGTGTCCTTGTTCCATGCTGTGAGCAAATGTCCTTCTCATGACCTGCCTACTGCCACCTTTCTGCATTGCTGGCCTTTCCTGTTGGTGACTCCCTGGGCACAGCGGAGCTGCAAGCAGGTGCATGTGCCAGGCAGGTGGTGGTGTTCAGGTGTGAGTTACAACGCTGCTAGCCACCAAGTTCAATGTGAATGACTCAACATACAGATTATATAAGGCGTCTTTAAAGAGAAACACACATAAGACAAGGTTACATATTGGTGCATCAATGAGATTGTTGTCGCCAAAGGCTCAACGGAACCTAACCATGTATCTCTCTGCAGAGCAATGGCTCAGTATTTGCTAACCCAGTTTTGGTGGTGACTTTTTTAGACATAACTACTGAGGACAACAAGACCAGCTGAACTGCAGGGTGTGGCTGGATGTGGAGGGTCTGCCGAGAGTGGCCATGTGGGACATGGAGATCTGGGTCTGACCCGTGTCCACCCTTCACCCTCGTCTCCTGTGCATCCTAACCTCCCCGAGCCTCAGCATCTATCCAGCTGGGAAGACCCACCATGCGGGGTGGTATACAGAGAGAACCTTCATGGTACTCATTTAACAAATGGTAATGATGATTATGCCTTCATCCTAGTTGAGACCAGGACAACCCAAAATATGGAAGGCAAGATCATGGAAGATGGCCCAGGGCCCTGCCAGGCAGCACCCTGAGAATTCTTGCCTGTGCTCCCTTCTCCCCTCATGTCCCATTTGTGCTATAATTAATATTCCCAGAGGAGCCCTGTGTCGAAAAGGAGTTAGGAGAGTTAAGTGTGGCCTATGTCGCTCTCGAGGATGTGTTTCAGGCCGGCTGGAGGAGTGTGGACGGGCAGAGTAAAGAAAGGCCCCGTGGTCAGGGCACTTGTCCGTGAGGAGCAGAGCAGTCTCACTGCGGCCACACCATGAACCTTGGTGACGTGGTGCTCAGTGAGAGAAGTGGATACGTGCTGCTGCAGCATCAGTCCAATGTGAGAAGTCCAGGATTGGGAAGCTTGTTGAGATGGGAAGTTGGTTCTTGTTGCCAGGCCCAGGGCGGCAGGGCTATGGTAGGGTTTCTCTTTGGGGTGGGGAAAACGTTCCCAAATTGTGGTGGTGGATGCACAATTCTGAATGTACTAAAAACCAATGAACTGTAAAAAATACAATAGACATAAAAACGGATGAATTGTGCGCTTCAGCTGGGGGAATTGTAGAGTATGTGAATTGCGTCTCAATAAAGCAGTTTTTAAAAGAGAGGTAAAGGAAAATTCACTTCCTGGTCACTGGTCTTGCTGGAAGAGGGCTTCTGGAGGATGTTGGGCAGGGCCCCCGAATCTGCTGAGTCTGCAGATGGTGCTACAGGCGGAATCCTTCACACAGAGACCAAGGCCGCTCTGGTAACTGGTCACATGACACCTGGTGGCCTGGGGCCTTTGAGCAAAGGCACACTGAAGCCTGTGTGATTCTTAGCCATGGCTGTGACTGAGGGAGGCCTGGTTGTAGGGTGGCGGTGGCAGCCACAGCATCAACAGTAACTGCTCCAGCAGCAGCTGAGCTGCGATCTGGTCCAGAGTCCCTCCTGTGCAGGCAGCAGCAGCGGTAGAGTCAGTTCCCATTCCTAAAGCCCCAGCAGGATCAATAACAGTCCTCTCTATTTATTATTCTCTCAAGCATCACCCAGCGGGGCCTCCCGGGAGCCTGCTGGCCACATGCCAGCTTATCACAGGAAGGTCTGCAGGCTCAGCCTCGGTGAATCCAGACCTCACTCTGAATTGCAGAGAAAAACCAGGCTCAGCCTGAGTCCCTGCACTCCTGCCTACACATGGCCCTGTGAACCATCAGTGAACCAGGCCCAGACAGGGAGGTCATGCCCAGACAGAGATGCCTGGGCCTGCTGGGCTGAGTTTGGGGCCCTGGACTATTTGAAGAGGGTAGAAAATCTCACCTGAGGTGTTGCAAAGGTCAGTAGCTCAATTCTTAGGGGTTTTAGCATCAAGGAGCACAAGGCTTATGTCCACTCTGATGTGGCAAATCAGGATTTTTTAAGTCAAAATAAAAATGCAGAAACAAATTTATAAAATAAAAATGTTTTATTTGGGACGAAGGAATTGCAATTCAGGGCATCCACACCAACCAGGTGGTTGGTATGTCCAGAAAACAAAGAGTGGTTGGAGGCTTTACTAAAAGGAGAAATGTTATGTTTCACTCTTTGAGAAAGTGCATGGGCGCTAGGAAGGGTTGGTGCTCCACTTGGTGGGTGATAACGATGGACCAACTAGTCCTAGAGCCTCAGCAGGGGGTCTCAGCAGTTGGACATGGCTGGTCGCAGGTAACAGCAGGCGGTTTCAGCAGCCAGGCTCACAGAGAATCATGTTCTTGGAGCAACAGTAAGTATCCTGAACGCTTCCCCGCCTCCAGCCTCTGGACTCTTGTTTTAATTGGGTGTGACACAAATGACCCAATCCATGTACTCAGCTTTCACAGTTCAAATCCCAATACCATGACCGGGCACGGAGGCTCACAGCTGTACTCGTGGCACTCTGAGAGGCCAAGAACAGAGGATCTCTTGAGGTTAGGAGTTCGAGAACAGCCTGAGCAAAAGCAAGACCCCATGTCTACTAAAAATAGAAAAATTAGCTGGGAGTGGTGGCGGGTGCCTGTAGTCCTAGCTAGTCAGGAGGCTGAGGCAAGAGGATCACTTGAGGCCAGGAATTGAAGGCTGCAGAGAGCTTCGATAACACCACTGCCCACCACTGGCCTCTAGTCCAAGAGACAGAGTGAGACCCTGTCTCAAAAAAAAAAAAAAAAAAAATCCCCACACCACTATATACCAGCTGGCTTGGTGTCCTAGGGCTGCCATAACAAAATACACAGATTAGGTGGCTTCAACAACAGAATTTTAGTTTCTCATAGTTTTGGAGGCCACAAGTCTGAAATTGAGGTGCCCTGCTCCCTCCAAGGTTCTCTGGAGGCTCCAAGCATTCCTTGGCTTGTGGTTGCGCCACTTCAGTCTCTGCCTCCATCTTCACATGGCCACCTTTGTGTGTCTCTGTGTCTTCTCTTCTTATAAGGACACCTGTCATCAGATTTAGGGCCCACCATAAAACCAATATGACCTCAAGATCCTTAACTAATTCCATCTGCCCTGACCCTGTTTCCAAATAGACTCTCACATTCTGAGGTTTCAGGAGGACATGAATTCAGGGGACACACTAGTCCATAGGTTGTTAATGAAGTTAGTCAAGCCCCCACCCTCAGTTCTCCCACAGGTAAAATGGACATAGTAATACATCTTCGTACCTCCATGTCACCTGTTACTAGGATGCTTTACAAAAAGTTCCTGGTCTGGGCGGTGCCTGTGGCTCAGTGAGTAGGGCACCAGCCCTATATACCGAGGGTGGCGGGTTCAAACCTGACCCTGGCCAAACTGCAACAAAAAAATAGCCGGGTGTTGTGGCGGGTGACTGTAGTCCCAGCTACTCTGGAGGCTGAGGCAAGAGAATTGCCTAAGCCCAAGAGTTGGAGGTTGCTGTAAGCTGTGATGCCACAGCACCCTACTGAGGGTGACAAAGTGAAAAAAAAAAAAAAAAGCTCCTGGCCTGGCCTTTAGCCCTCAGCATGTGATAATTGTTACTTTCTTTTACCAGGAAAGCTTCCTGGACCCAAACCACATACGAGGCAGAAGGTGGATGCATTTTCTCTTCTCACCATGTGAGCCCTAAAACTGCTTCAAAAACGAGTACACACCTGTCACTTGACTATTAGAATATAGGGTGTGGGCCCCACCCTGAGATATTAAGGGAGTGGGCGTGGCTGGGGTGGAGAATTTGCTTTTCTAGAAAGTTCCCAGGTGATTCTGCTGCTGCTAGTGGGGGGTACACTTTGAGAACGCCTGTCCTAAGGCCAAGAGAGCACTGCAAACACAACCCGGCAAACAACTGGAAAGCGAGGGAGCCAGACAGTCCTGCAGACAGCCTGCGGTCAGCTCCACTGTGGTGCCCAGCAAGGAGCTCGCCTCCTGCTTCCCTCTGCTCCCTCTCCCCAGAACATCAGCCCCTCCTGCAAGCAGCACCTCTCTCCCATGGACTCTCTCTCAGGGCACTTTGGTTGGTTTCCACCTTGGAGGCATCTGTTCTAGAAGCTGCAGGGTGGGCACCCTCGTCTCCCCCTCCCTCGGGCCCGGTTCTCAGCAAAGCCCTGGCAATTGAGTGGAGTCCTGGGGAGCAGTGAACAGGCTTATCCCTGAAAATCATCCTGTCTCCTTTTCTGGATATTGTGAAGGTCTCCTAGTCATCCTTCCAGATGCTTCCATCTTTGTCTCTCATATCTGTGAGGAATTGCATTTGGTGGCTAGAAAGGGAGACCCAACCACAGTAGCTTTAAAACATTAGGGTTTATTTTCTCAAGTAAAAGAAGTCTCAGAAGGGCATTTCTATGCAGTCATCAGGAGACCAGGCCCCTACCTTATCTTTTTTTTTTAACCCTATGTGATTCCGGCCGGCCCCCGCGGGGGGGGGGGGGGGGGGGGGGGGGGGGGGGGGGGGGGGGGGGGGGGGGGGGGGGGGGGGGGGGGGGGG
>CAUYPK010149797.1:0-11352 GCA_963574355.1 Loris lydekkerianus | reverse complement strand
GCAACTGGAGAAAGAAGAACACTTCAACCCCAAACCCAGCAGTAGAAAAGAAATAACCAAAATCAGAGCAGAATTAAATGAAATTGAAAACAAAAGAATTATACAACAGATCAATAAATTAAAAAAAAATTTTTTTTTAAAGCTCAATAAAATAGATAAACCTTTGGCTAACCTAACCAGGACAAAAAGAGTGAAATTTCTAATTTCATCAATCAGAAATTACAAAGATGAAATAACAACAGACTCCTCAGAAATTCAAAAATCCTTAATGAATATTACAAGAAACTTTATTCTCAAATATATGAAAATCTGAAGGAAATTGCCCAATACTTGGAAGCACATCACCTTCCAAGACTTAACCAGAATCAAGTGGAAATGTTGAACAGGCCAATATCAAGTTCTGAAATAACATCAATCATACAAGATCTCCCTAAAAAGAAAAGCCCAGAACCACATGTCTTCACATCAGAATTCTACCAAACCTTGAAAGAGGAGCTAATACCTATATTACTCAACTTGTTCCAAAATGTAGAAAAAGAAGGAAGACTACCCAACATGTTCTATAAAACAAACATCACCCTGATCCCCAAACCAGGAAAAGACCCAAGAAGAAAAGAAAATTATAGACCAATATCACTAATGAATATAGATGTAAAAATATTCAACAAGATCCTAACAAACAGAATCCAGCAACACTTCAAACAAACTATACATCATGACCAAATTGGTTTTATCCCAGGGTCTCAAGGCTGGTTTAATATACGTAAATCTATAAGCAAGATTCAGCACATAAACAAATTAAAAAACAAAGCCTACATGATTCTCTCAATTGATGCAGAAAAAACTTTTGATAATATCCAACATCTCTTTATGATCAGAACACTTAAGAAAATTGGTATAGAAGGGACATTTCTTAAACTGATAGAGGCCATCTACAGCAAACCCACAGCCAATATTGTATTGAATGTAGTTAAACTGAAATCATTTCCACTCAGATCAGGAACAAGACAAGGCTGCCCATTGTCTCCACTGCTCTAACATTGTAATGAAGGTTTTAGCCATTGTAATTAGGGAAGAAAAAGTGATCAAGTGTATACATATAGGGTCAGAAGAGATCAAATTTTCACTCTTTGCAGATGATATGATTGTATATCTGGAAAACATCAGGGATTCTACTACAAAACTCTTAGAAGTGATTAAGGAATATAGCAGCGTCTCAGGTTACAAAATCAACATTCATAAATCAGTAGCCTTTATATATATTCATAAATCAGTAGCCTTTATATATACCATAAATCAGTAGCCTTTATAGTCAAGCTGAAAAAACAGTTAAGGACTCTATTCCATTCACAATAGTGCCAAAGAAGATGAAATATTTGGGAGTTTATCTAACAAAAGACGTGAAAGATCTTTATAAAGAGAAGTATGAAAGTCTAAGAAAAGAAATAGCTAAAAACATTAACAAATGGAAAAACATACCACGTTCATGGCTGGGAAGAATCAACATTGTTAAAATGTCCATACTACCCAAAGCAATATACAATTTTAATGCAATCCCTATTAAAGCTCCACTGTCATACTTTAAAGATCTTGAAAAAAAAAAATACTTCATTTTATATGGAATCAGAAAAAACTTCGAATAACCAAGACATTACTCAGAAATAAAAACAAAGCAGGAGGAATCTCGCTACCAGACCTCAGACTATACTATTAATCGATAGTGATCAAAACAGCATGGGATCTTCAATTACCTCTACTGTATCTTTCCTTGCGGGGGGTTGATCTATTCTGGTTATTCATGTTACCGGAATTTTTCCGCTGATTCCGCCCCATTATTATTTTACTCCCTTTGATTTTTTTTTTTTTCCTGGAGTTTTGTTGAGGACCCGTACAGTACTGTGGCCTGAGAAACTGGGGCTTTGTTTGGTGTGGTGGGGCTAAGTGGTTCTGTCTTGTTTTCAGCTGGTTTCTGTTCAACCCTCGTGAAACAGTTACTCTGGGTTGAAGTCTCAGCTGTGGAGAAATACCAGTAATTAAGTCTCCCCACCCACCACAGGCAACAATTGGAAAAGGAGAATCAAACCTTCCTACAGCCACACATCCAGGGAATCACCTTAACACTCCTCAGGTGAGCATCTTACAATGGTATATGTGAAACTTAGTAAATGTGGAAGGTAAATGTCTTAACACAATAACTGTGAAATTGCCAGGAAGGCTATGTTAACCAGTGTGACGTAAATGTGTCAACCAGTCTGTGAAACTAGTGTATGATGCCCCATGATCATATCAATGTATACAGCTATGATTTAATAAAAATTAAAAACAAACAAACAAACAAACAAACAAACAAAAGAACAGCATGGTACTGGCACAAAAACAGAGAAGTAAATGTCTGGAACAGAATAGAGAGCCAAGAGATGAACCCTGCTACTTACTGTTATCTGATCTTTGACAAGCCAATTAAAAACGGTCAGTGGGGAAAAGATTCCCTATTTAACAAATGGTGCTGGGTGAACTGGCTGGCGACCTGTAGAAGACTGAAACTGGACCCACAACTTTCACCATTAAACTAAAATAGACTCTCACTGGATTAAAGATTTAAACTTAAGACATGAAAGTATAAAAATACCAGAAGAGAGTGCAGGGAAAACCCTTGAAGAAATTGGTCTGGGCGAGCATTTTATGAGGATGACCCCCCAGGCAATTAAACCAGCTTCAAAAATACACTAATGGGACCTGATCAAAGTAAAAAGCTTCTGCATAGCCAAGAACCCAGTAAGTAAAGCAAGCAGACAGCTCTCAGAATGGGAGAAGATATTTGCAGGTTATGTCTCCAACAAAGGTTTAATAACCACAATCCACAGAGAACTCAAATGTATAAACAAGAAAAGAACAAGTGATCCCATTGCAAGCTAGGAAAGGGACTTAAAGAGAAACTTCTCTGAAGAAGACAGGTGCACGGCCTACAGACATATGAAAAAATGCTCATCATCTTTAATTATCAGAGAAATGCAAATAAAAACTATGTTGAGATACCATCTAACTCCAGTAAGATTAGCCCATATCACAAAATCCCAAGACCAGAGATGTTGGCATGGATGTGGAGAAAAGGTTACACTTCTACACTGCTGGGTGGAATGCAAATTAATACATTCCTTTTGGAAAGTTGTGTGGAAAACACTTAGAGATCTAAAAATAGATCTGTCATTCAATCCTATAATTCCTCTACTAGGTATATACCCAGAAGACCAAAAATCACATTATAACAAAGATATTTGTGACAGAATGTTTATTGCAGCTCAATTCATAACTGCTAAGTCATGGAAAAAGCCCAAGTGCCCATCGATCTATGAATGGATTAATAAACCATGGTATATGTGCACCATGGAATATTATGCAGCCTTAAAGAAAGATGGACACTTTACCTCTTTCATGTTTTCATGGATGGAGCTGGAACATATTGTTCTTAGTAAAGTATCTCAAGAATGGAAGAAAAAGTATCCAATGTACTCAGCCCTGCTATGAAACTGATTTATGGCTTTCGTATGAAAGCTATAACCCAGCTATAACCTAAGAATATGGGGAAGGGGGAGAGGGAGGGGAGAGAGGGGAGAGGATGGGCAGAGGGAGGGTGATTGGTGGGATTACACCTGCAGTGCATCTTACAAGGGTACATGTGAAACTCAGTAAATGTAGAATATAATTGTCTTAACCCAATAACTAAGTAAATGCCAGGAAGGCTTTGTCAACCTGTGTGATGAAAATGTGTCAAACTGTGTATAAAACCGGTGTATGGTGCCCCATGATCAAATATACCCAGCTATGATTTAATAATACAAAAAGTGTAATCAGTCTTAAAATCACCAACATGACATTATCTGCTTGCTAATTTGATGCAATAACAATCCCGCAACAGCACATACAAAGTAATTTTGCCAAGGGTGTAATATAAATCTAACCATGATCGTATAATCAGTGACATCCAGAGTAGGACATATTGTGTTTTACAAGACAACTTGGGGGGAAAAGTTTCTATCAGGAAAAAACAAAAAGGAGAAAAGATTGTTCTATATTAACAGACATGACAATTAGATGTCATCAAGGCAACAAGCCTTAATTGGAACCTACATTGGGTAAAAGAATACACAGAAAGCATTTGGGAAACAATTGAGAAAATTTGAACATGTACTATAATTTGATGATTTTATAGAATGGTGACTATATTTCTTAAGGCTGGATAATGATGTTGTAGTTATGTAGGAGATTTTCCTTTATGTTCAAAGATATGTGCTAAAGTTTTTAGGGGTATAAATCCCTGTCTGTGTGATATTTGACATACCTATACATACATATATGTATACATAAGAGAAAGAGAGATAAAGCAAAGTTAAGATGTTAACAAATTAGTACATCCGGATGAAAAATGTACAAGAATTGAATTTGATAATCATCCCTCCTGAAGATTTGAAAAATTTTAAAATAAATATATATGAATGGGGGAAGGATGTTATATTATCCATAGAATTACTGGAAAGCAGTAGAAAACAGTCTCAACAAGATAGATAAGAGCCAGGGTGACTCTGCAGCCAGAGCCACAGACATAAGCTTGTTACAAAACCCTATATACATTGAGGACACTTCTGCACTGTTGCTACTGAGCCCTAAACTCCAGATTTTTGGCCCTGGATGCTGGGCAAATCTGTTGTCTCTAGTACAATTTCACCTCATCTCTGCTTCTGTATATCATTAGGTCACATGCCTTTGATAAGCTGTGCCTGCAGTCATGTGCCACCACCCTGGCCACAGAAAGAGTTACAAACAGCCTTATTATCATCTATGGTGAAAGGGACATTCTATCTTATTCAATCCCATTTGGTGAGAGATTCTCCCAAAATAAAATTCACTCAGACATTAGCACAGGGCTCAGGAATTGTCTTCCTAGAGTAGTCTTAGTCTAGGTTATAAATCATTAAGTGCTAGATAAGGTAAATCACCAGGAAGTCACCTGTATTATGTCACTCTCCTTATGATTATTAATTAATTTATTTATTTATTTATACGAGGATCACACAATTTTTTTAATTTAAACATATTAAGGGGCAATCACAGAATTTTATAGGGAACATTAAACACTACCTATGTCATTATGTGTGAAAGAGAATATAAACACAATATATAAAACAGGAATTTATAGAGCCTAGAATATTTCTCAGGTTACAACTGAAGACATGTAGCATTTTTTAAAATTTTATTTTTATTTTATTATTAAATCATAGCTGTGTACATTAATGCGATCATGGGGCACCATACACTGGTTTTATAGACCATTTGACATATCTTCATCAAACTAGTCAACATAGCCTTCCTGGCATTTTCTTAGTTATTGTGTTAAGACATTTATAGTCTACATTCACTAAGTTTCGCATGTATCCTTGAAAGATGCACTGCAGATGTAATCCCACCAATCACCCTCCCTCCGTCCATCCTCCCCCCTCCCTCCCCTCCCTCTCCCCCTTCCCCATATTCTTAGGTTATACCTTTCATATGAAAGCCATAAATTAGTTTCATAGTAGGGATGAGTACATTGAATACTTTTTCTTCCATTCTTGAGATACTTTACTAAGATGATATTTGTACCAGAATGTTTATTGCAGCCCAATTTATAATTGCTAAGTCATGGAAAAAGCCCAATTGCCAATCAATCCACGAATGGATTAATAAATTGTGGTATATGTACACCATGGAATATTATGCAGCCTTAAAGAAAGATGGAGACTGTACCTCTTTCATGTTTACATGGATGGAGCTGGGACATGTACCATTTAAAGCTGAGAGATGAAAATACAAATTCAGGTTTAGACATTCAGAAACTATTAATATCACTTTTTAATGAGATCATTAATTCAATTCTTTTACATATGACTTGGAGTAGTCATTGCTGGAAATGCAGTCTCTCAACTCCCACTTGGCCAAAAAGAATGGATCTTGAGCCTGAAAGAGACGAAAGCAGCACACGATCTGTGTTGGCTTATTGCCTTGCATGAAATAGCTTTCCCTCTAGTAAGCTCAATGCATGATCCTTTGTTAAGCATGTGTCATATGGCACTTGGCTATCTCTGTTCTCCAGGAGGACGGGACAGGGTCCATCTATGCCAACAGGAGAGGGGAGAAGATAGCTAATTGCCCCACACTGGCTGCTGGGAAAGAAATGCTGGCCGTGGACTGGAGCCGATCTCATGGTCTCATCTCTTTGTAAGTAAAGTGCTGCTCCATCTGTTGCTTGACTGTATTGTTTTGCGCAGTGGTGATACCAAGGTGCAACAGAAGGGTTTGAAGTCTTCCTGGTGACTGGCATAGTGATGATCTTTGCTAAACTCTGCAGTGGGAGTCCTTCCCTGGTGTTAACAGTGAGCTCTCAGAGCTCTAAGTGCTTTCCTCTTAGGCTTTTGTCATACTTCTGCTTGGACATTGCTTTATTGTATTTCTTCCTTTTTTTACAAAACCATTGATTTATCTGTTTGTTTGTCATGCTAAATTCAAATGAGAGGGAAAAACTATATTGTATTGTGAGGTATTGGTTTAATTTAAACTTTCCCCAGAGAGTGTCCATGAGGCATTTGCTGGCTAATCTTTTCCTGGGATCTTGTTCTTCATTTTCATTTTCCTTTTTCTTTTCTTTTTTTCTCCTCCTCTTCCAATTCCTTTTCTACTTTCTCTTCTTTTTCTCTTCCTTTTCCTTGTCCTCCTCTCTCCTCTTCTCTCCATTTCTGCTTTCTCTTTCTTTCATCTTCACTACAATCTTATTTGATTGCTCAGGATTTTGATCCCAAGGCATAGCTGGTTGTTTTTGTATAAATATCTTCCAGCCTTTGCTGATTTAGGTGCATGATTGTTTTGCTTGGGGTCTTTTCTCAGAGGTTCTGTTTGATCTTTAGAGCTAAAAATATTCTTAGCAGCAGATGGTTTTATATCATAAAAGTCTTGAATTATCAGGGGCTTTTGAAGTATCTGGAACTCTTTCCATCTTGAAAAACTTTCTTCTCTGGTTTCCAGGACACCATCCTTTCCTAGGTTTCTTTCTAAGTCAGTGGCTGGTTTTTTGAAGAATCCTCATGATTATTTATAATGGCTCTGTCAGTTCTACTTCAAACCCTTAGCTGGGCTTTCTAGCCCTGATGATTGTTTTAATGCAAATCCAGGTAGACTTTGGAAATTAGAGAAAGGATAAAAAGAAATGCTAGCTTTTTGTGAAATTAATGAGGATCCATACAAAAGTTATTTGGAGTTAAATATGTAGCCCAAAGGGTGATATGCATGAGACTAAGGTATGTCCCTAGCTTTCATCAAGAAACAAAAAGAACAACCTTAAATGAGCTAAAGTTTTAGAAGTCAGGTTATGAAAGCTGGATGCTACATGTTCAAATAGATAACTGGGAGCCTCAAAGAAGTACTGTGGAGGAAAAGAAGTACTGACTTTAGCATAACCATGGGAGAAAAGTGCTCTGTCGGACTGTGAGTACTTCCATTTCCTTGATAATTCTCCCTCTATAGTGATAAGGGTGACTCACCAGACTGCCATAGTTTGACGACACTATTTTTCAATTCAATTTGTTGTCATCATCATCAACAACAGCGAGTTATTGAGCACTTCTTATGTGCTCATTACTGCAAATACGAAGATGAATAACACCCTTGAGGAGCTTATAATCCACTTGGAGAGAGAGAAGATATACACTAAAGATAAATAACAATAAAAAGTAGCACATAAAGCCAAATGAAGAGTACAGACAAGTGCTGAAGAAGGTCAGAGGGGGGGACAGGATACTGTGGGGTAGGATGGTAATAGCAGGCTTCTTTGAGGACATGAACATTAGAACATTAGAGGAAGAGTTAGATTTGCATAAAAGTAGAGGAGTGGTTTGTAACATGGGTCAATGTGAGTCAAGATATTTTAGGACTCTGGGGAGAAAGGTGGTAAGGAAGCCAGTCTTTCCAGAACAAAAACATGGAAAGGTTGTATATTGCATGGCTGGGTATGCTTGGGGCCTTGAAGAGCCCTGTTACTAGGGCAGAAATTTGGAGAGGCTAGACTGGTCAGTTGAGCTCTTTAAAGATCTCTCCATTTGTTCTCTTGAGTCCATATTCAAACTGCTTAGAGACCTTGCTTTCGACTTAACATTCTCTTGCTCCAACATCTCATATTCACTAACTCCTCCCCATGTCTTCAAATACCCACAGGTTGCTTTTTTCCTGTATTTTTATTTTTTCCTTTTTTTTTTTCCTGTTTTATTACATAATCTTCTTAACCTTAACAAATCTTTATTTGATGTGGATGGTTCTTTTACTTGCTTATTTCTCTCTTTTGCTATTATACTTCTGATTCTTCACCTACATGTTACTTATTCATCTTGTACCATGGATAGTCCGTTACCACTGAAACAGTACCTTCCAAGATTTCTAGTGGTTTCTTTGCCATCAGGTTACAGTCTATTCTCAATACTCATTTTCTTTGATCCCTCCATTTTGGTGTTTGATATTACTTTGAAAATGTCACCTTCCTGTTTACCAAACTTTGTTGGTTAGGCATTGTTTTCAAAACAAAGTTCAGTTTCTTAGACAAGGATCTAAGACCCTTCAAAGTCTGGCCTCAACATTTCCAGTTTTATAATCACAGCTATTTTTTTATTGAATAGTTTTTAGGTACCGGGCAAACATTTTTCAAATGTGATCTCATGTAATGTAAAACTCCACGAGGCCAGTCCCATTATCCATATTTTACATATTTAGAAGCTGAAGCACTGTTTACAACTCTAGTTTCAACCTGTCACATGAAGTTAATTTTTTAATATCCAAATGTATACTTGACATTTCCATTTGTTTAGATGTATATTACTTATTTCAAACTATATATATTCTTTTAAGTTTTTAAATTAAAAAAAAATTTTTAAATTTTACCGTGTATATTTGAGGCTTACAGTGTAATGTTATTATATACATGTGATAGTAAAATGGTTACTTTAGTGAAGCAAGTTAACATATTTATTGTTTCACAGTTACTTTTTGTGATCAGCACAGTTAAAATCTACTTTTTCATGTTGTGCAGTAGGTCTCTGAACTTGTTCATTCTAAATATTTGCTTCTTTGTATCCTTATGCCAATATTTGCATTTCCTACCCTGCTGTCCCCACCGCTTGCAACCACTGTTTCATTCTCTGTCTCTGTCTACTTGACTGTTTGTTTTTTTTTAATAGATTCTACATATAACTGAGATCATGCATGCAATATTTTTCTTTCTGTGTCTAGCTTATTTCATTTAGCATAATGTCCTCTAGCTTTGTCATCCATTTGTCTGTCAACAGATATTTTGGTTGTTTCCATATCTTGGCTATTTTGAATAATGCTGCAGTAAACATGGGAATGCACATATCTCAACAAGGTGGTGATTTCATCTTCTTTGGGTATATACCCAAAAGGGGTATTGCTGCGTCATACAGGAGTTTTATTTTGAATTTCTTTAGGAACATTCATACTATTTTCCTTAGTGACTTTATCAATCTGCCCTTCCACCAACAGTGTACTAACATTCCCTTTGGATACACCCTTGTCAATGTTTATTACCTCTTGTCATTTTAATGGTAGCCATTCTAAGAGGTATCAGGTGACATCTAATGCTTTCAGTTTTTATTTGCCTCCTGATTAGTGATGTTGAGCACTTCCTTAGATACCTGTTGGCCATTTTTATGTCTTCTTGGAGAAATGTTTGTACAGGTTCCTTGTCCATTTTTAAATTGAGTTGTTTTTCTGCTAACTAAATTATTTGTTTTCCACATCTTTAAACCTGTCTTGCCTGTAACCTTTCCCCATTTTAGAAGATGATAACTCTGCTTTTCAAGTTTTTGAGGCCAAAAAGCTTGGTGATATCTTTCTTTCTTTTATCTTTTTTTAAACCATACATCCAATCTATCAGCAAAAGTCTGTTGGCTCTACCATTAAATTATATTCAAAATATGACCATTTCTCACCATCTTTACCACTATACCCCTGCTGTAATTTGCTCACCTACCTCTCACCTAGATTATTGGAATAGTTTCCTACCTTGTCTCCCCAGTTACACCATTGCCCCCTACTGTAGTTTCTCAATACAACAACCCTAGAGGGATCCTATTAAATATACCATATATATATATTTTGAGACAGAGTTTCACTTTGTCAACCTCAGTAGAGTGCTGTGATGTCATAGCTCACAGCAACCTCAAACTTTTTGGCTAAAATGATTCTCTTGCCTCAACCTTTCGAGTAGCTGGGACTACAGATGTCTGCCACAATGCCTGGCTATTTTTAAAAACAGAGTCTCTCTCTTTCTCAGGCTGGTCTTGAACTCATGAGCTCAAGCAATCCACCTGCCTCAGTCTCCCAAAGTGCTAGGATTACAGGCATGAGCCTCCACGCCCAGCCTTAAATATACCATATTGTATCATACTTCTCTTCAGAAACTTTCCAATGGCCCTCATCTCTGTATCATATCATAATGTATGGTTACCTCCTCAAACTTGACCCAATCTTCCTCTACTCTATCCCTTAGTTTCTCTTCCCTAGCTGCTCTGGTGTCTGTCTACTTTCTTGAACATTCCAAGATATCTTTACTTCAGGGCATTTCCACTTCTTATTGCCGCTGCTACAAATGCTCTTTCCCAAGAAATATGATGTGTTTTTACTTCTTTGCTTCCCTCAGTCTCTGTTGAAATGCTAACTCATCAGAGAAGCCTTCTCTGACCACCTATGCAAAATAGCCAACTGACCACCTATGCAAAATAGCCAACTCCCCTCTACCTATCGCACTTTATATCTCCTTAACCAAATGTATTTTTCTTCATAGTTAGCCCTTATCACTATTGGATACACTGCCATGTAGGATTTCACTGCATACTTGTTGAATGAATAAAAGAAAGTGATTGCCCAAAGGAAATGGCAGAGCTAATATTTGAAGCCAAAAATGTCTGGCTCTATAGCTTAGATTTCAAACTATTATATACCTACTGTTTCCGTAGGTAAACTTTCCATTCCAACCAAACTATACTAATTGCCATCAAAGAATCTAGTACCCCTCTCTTTCCATTTTCTTGAGGAAGGCTTGCAGTGCTATAAATTTCCCTCTTAGGACTGCCTTTGCAGTAACCCAGAGGTTCTGGTAATTCGTGTCTTGATTACTGTTTTGTTCCAAAAATTTGGTGATTTCCTTCTTAATCTCGTCTATAACCCATGTATCCTTCAGCATAAAGTTGTTTAGCTTCCATGTTTTTGTATGGGTATGCAGGTTCCTGTTGTTATTTAGTTCAACTTTTATTCCATGAT
>CAUYPK010149795.1:0-18018 GCA_963574355.1 Loris lydekkerianus | reverse complement strand
TCCATTCTGTTACTGAGGGATTCTACTGTGTTTCTCAGATCTTTGAGGGATGCAACTTCTTGTCTCAATGTTTCAAAAGATAACTTTTGGAATTTTAATTCAATCTTATTTACTATCCAGATCCTGAATTCAATTTCTGACATCTCAGTTATTTGTTTGTGCATGGGGTCTTGTGTTGTTTCTGCCCCATTGATCCTTGGGGGAGTTTATCTACTCTGATTATTCATATTGTCAGAGTTTTTCAGTTGATTTCACCTCATGATTGTTTTTCACCATTGCCTCTGGCCGTCCTCAGAGTTGGGGAGGTGTCTCTCCAAAATTAGACCCTAGCAGGATCACTCTATTGTTGTTGGATCTTTGTAGGGAGTGACTCTGTGTCATTCCTCTGGGGCTGCTGTAGCTAGGGAGTTCTGGTTGTGGAAGCAGCTCCGATGTGTGACACGCCCAGATCCAGCAATAGGGCTGGGGGTGTTGGCATAGTTCTGGGAGTGCCTGTCACCCAATGACTGGAATCCAAGGCTCTAGCAGTCTCTGGCCAGGAGAATTGCTCTGCACGGAGGCAGGGAGGGCTCCAGATGGCACGCAGCTACCAGGGTCCCTGGCCAGATGTACGGTCTAGTGTGGAGGCTGGGAGGACACAGGATGGAGGATGCAGGGTTGTGTGGCCCCCGCAGTTCCTAGTCAGGGAATGTGGAGGCCCAGTGGCTGTGGGTCACTGGTCAGGGGTCACTGCACAGCGCTTATGGAGGTCTGGGAGGCACCAAGCCCAGAAGTTTGAGGTTGTTATGAGCTGTGATGCCACTGCACTCTACCCAGGGCAGCAGCCCAAGGCTCCAGTGTGCCAAAACTGCCTCACTCTGCCCCTAGGGATTAAGGCTGTAGGGCGGTTCAGTCCCCACCTTTACGCTGCTCAGTCACTAGGTTACTTTTTCCCGCCCGATCATTACTCTGGGACCCTGAGGGCGGAGCTTGTCAGAGCAGTTCTTTCTCAATGGCTTACTTTGCCCAGCTCAGTGGCTGATTCTGGGGCCCCAGACAATGCCCAACATTCTCCACAGTTCTGTTCAAGCTCTCCCCAAGGCAGCTCAACTGAGTGCCAAGTCCAAGAACACCAAAACAGTTCACAGGTAAGGCCTTTCCTGTTTGCAGTCTCACTGCTGCTTGAACTCATGGTTGCCGGTGTGATTAGTTCCACCGAACACATGCAGCCACTTGCCAGTTTTCCACTGTTTTTGTCCTCCTCCTGGGGTCCAGAAGTCCCTTGCTAGCTCCCTGTATCCTCAAAGGGATTATCATAGGCAGATCCCACCGGTCAGAGGTGCCTGGAGTCTTGTCTCCCCAGACTCGTTGTGCCCAGTTGCAGGGAAGCTATTACTTGGCCCTCTAAATTAAAATCATTTCTGTCTCCAGGAAGTCCTCTGACTTCCCTACATATCTCTCAGGACCTGCAGGTCCCAAGGTGAGAAAAGCTGCAGCAGAGATACTTGGGTCTTCCTGGAGATGCCACAGTGAAGACAGTTTTTCTATTTTTAGTAGTGACAGGGCCTCACTCTTGCTTAGGCCGGTCTTAAACTCAGAAAATGATTTATAAATTTCATTTTGTTTACTAATTTACTGTGGTGGAGAAATAGCATTGTAGCTACTTTTGAAACCATAAGATTGATTTTTATCTGTGATTTATGTTTAACATCAAGTTAGAGAATAGTGCTATTCAATTTCAACAATTTCTTCATAAAATTAAATGATTTGACTATCCAAGGAATTATTTACCTTCTATGTTTTCTGTATTTCTAGCCAACTTTACTGACAGAAATGTCGAACCAGACCTGTGATATCTTTCTGTCTGCCCTTGTTACAGGAAACCTCATCAGAGACCCTGGAATTTTGCAATAACCCTGAATTCTACTGAAGGAGGGATTGGCAATGATCATTTTGATCCTGTGCAAGTTATATGAACTGTGGTTATCATTTCATGTGAAACAAAAATAAAAATTAGAATCAAAAGATCAGGAGACAAAAAAAAAACAACCAAACAAACACTTGGGGCACAAACAGCCTGCCCACGGATTAGATCACAAGCCGTCTGACAAAATAACCTCCTATAACCTTGTAACTGTTAGTTTTATCAAGTAGCTGTTAAAGTAAACTGCCCTCCCTAAAGCTACTTCCATCATTCCCTAATCAAAGATTAACAGCTCCCCAAAGCTTTCCCAGTGCCAATGAGCTTTCTTTCAAAATGGTCAGTAATATTCTTCTTATAAAATCCCTTACCTTCTTTTTGTTCTAAAAACATGCCAAAGACCACTTTGGTCTTTTATACAACCCAGATTGCAATTCTACTTTCCCAAATAAAATGTTTTGTTTAGATATTTTTCTCTGTGATTTAGTTGACGTTGACAACCCTAGGTTTCAGTCTTTAGCCTGAATGCAATGCCTTCTCTAATGCGGCTGAAAGTTAATATTTTATTTAGTCATTCATTTATTCATTGAGCAAACATGAATATGAAATGCATAGATACTCCATGCTTTTCTTCTGTTCATGATATCAGGATGAGCACAGTATACTTTATAGCATCTGCATAAAATAAAACCTTACCAAGCTATAATACGAGGGCAAAGGAAAGAAGAAGAACTGAGGTGAGCAGAAGGAAGTAGGGAAAAAATGTTCAGTAAAGAATAATATAACTCCCTAAATGTTATACACTCTGATTATCACCACTAGTAAGAAAAAAATAGTATAACACAGGAATGTTAATGAGGTTATTTTTATTTTGGAATGAGAAAAGTCATAGTAGCCATAAAGTTAGAGGTTATGGATCGGAGAGAAGGCTCTGAAAGGCTGCCGTGGATAAGAGAGTAGAAGAGATGAATGGATGAATGTAGTCAGCTAAAATTAGCCAGGTATTCCTGGAAAAAAATAAAGATCACTTTCGTGGCTCTCAGATTAGAAGAATTGGTAAATTTACCGAGATTTAAAAGTCTAGGAAGATATCCAGCCAAAAACAGAATGTGCCTGCTGAGCTTAACCATCTCTGTCCTTTCCTGGAAACATCGTGACTTAATGAAAAAATTACAAAAATTTAGAAGGAAAAGAAGAACAAGCCGGGGGTATAAACTGAACATACACAAGCATGCAGACACACACACACACACACACACACACACACAATTCTCAACATGGTTGCAATTGTTCAGAACTTCTACTTTTATGTATTGGGCAGGTAAGACTATGAGGGCTGATCTACAATTAGGTCAGTGATCATAAGATTTGTAAGAAAGGGTTTTGTAAGTTCATTTGGAGAGGTGGAGAATGGACGTAAGCCCATCCCATCCAGTAGGAAGGAAATGAAATTCTTCTTGGACCTTTTTCATTGCGGGCCATCATCAGTATTCAAATTCTCTGTACTAAGTAGACAAAGCCAAACATGTAGCCAACCACAGAGAATTTTAATAGGTTGCTGGGCTTCTTCCTGTTAACTCTATGCAGTCACATTAAACAAATGAGCAATTAGAACAGCAATAAAATCTCGGACAGAGGGAAAGTCATGATCATAAAAATAAAATGCTGAATATAATGCTGTATATCATTATTATATAAATGTGACACTGAGATTTCCCCCAGCATATTAATTATCAAAATTTAATTATGAGAAAAGGGAAATTTAAACAGATTGAATAATGGATGAAGAAATTGAAAAAGCTTCCAAAGAATTATATCCATGGTAGGCACCCTGCCAAGATGGTTACTAGAGCAAGTTTTTATCAATTTTCATGGCACAAAAAACATTTTTGCATTCCAGAAAGGAAATGTGGATGAAAACTTTCTCATTTAATGTAGTGATATTATCAAAGCTTAATAGCACATGAAGATATAAAAATAAATTAAGAAATCAAAAGACAAAGTGTTTTCTTATAAGGAAAAATTGTGGTGATTTTAATCATATTAATAATTTACTCTTTCAAAATCTGAATTACTCTCTAAATAAATATAGTAGTCAGCATGATGCTTGTAGCTCAGCCACGTACACTGGGTCTGGCAGTTTCGAACCTGGCTAGGGGCCTGCTAAACAACAGTGACAACTACAACAAAAAATAGCCAGACATTGTAGTTGAGCACCTGTAGTCCCAGCTACTTAGGAGGCCGTGGCAAGAAAATCGCTTCAGCCCAGGGGTTTTAGTTTGCTGTGAGTTGTGACGTCATGGCACTCTACTGAGGGCAACACGCTAAGAAAAAAGTGCAAATAAATAAATAAAGTAGTATATATTATCTCATTGGAAGATTAAGACAAAATATAAAATGTCTTTAAGAGTAATGAGATGCTTAAAAACAATTATTTTTGTCCACATAACACATAAAATCTGCAAAGTAATTTAAAAATATTTGGATAGTTCATCAGCATGTCACTTTTGCATTTAAAATTAAAACACAAAACACTCAAATTTAAAAAGTATATTAAAGTGTACAACTTTCACACAGATATAAGATAATCATATAATTTATATGTAATATTAAGTCAAATTTATACATGAAGCCACGACACACGCTTGAATATTAACACATAATCTCATCCAAATAAAAATGTTTGTAAATAACACAATTATTCCAATTACACAAGTAATTTGAAACAATCTCATATATTTATGCAGGTTTGTTGTCTGAGGTTATTTATAAGGTGTTAGTGTTAAAAAAATTTAAGTGATATTTGTGCTTCATAAATGGATAATAGTCACCAAAGCCTAAATGTGACAAATTATGTCCAATTTTTAAAAGAAGATAGATAATGAGTTTCTGTATTGCTTAATTATTTTGGAATTCTTAAAAAATACATTATTAAAGGTCAAGTTGCATTACTATCAAACATTTAATTTTCACCTCAGTTGCATTAATATCATAATGCATCCTTTCATAGTGTGAGCACTTACTCATTTTATTATTATTATTTTATTTTTTATTAGTATTATATCATAGCTGTGTACATTAATGTGATCATGAGGCACCATACACTGATTTTATAAACAATTCAACATATTTTCATCACACTGGTTAACATAGCATTCTTGGCATTTTCATAATTATTGTGTTAAGACAATCATATTCTGCATTTACTAAGTTTCACATGTATCCTTGTAAGATGCACTGCAGGTGTAATCCCACCAATCACCCTCCCTCTGCCCAACCTCCCCCTCTCCATCCTCTCCCTCCCCCACTTCCCCATATTCTTAGGTTATAACTGGGTTATATTATCATTATTCTTTTAGGTTAATGTGATGGTACTAATATCTAGGCTATAATATTTACATTTGTTATATAAGAGTTCCTCTTATAGTTGTGTCTCACAACCAAAAGGTGTGCTATGTACTCTTAAATTGTACCCATTAAGTGGAAGTCACCAATACCCTTCTCTTTCCTCCCTCCCTCATTTCTCCTCCCCCCAACTTGAATTGAATTGAGTTTTTGTCTTATATGGGCGTATATTAGATTATCTACTGGCTTCAATTAGTATTGAGTACATTGGATATTTACCTTTCCATTCTTGTGATACTTTATTAAGAAGAATGTGTTTGAAGTCCATGCATGTTAATACAAAAGATATAAAGTCCCCATCGTTTTTATAGGTACATAAATATTTAGAATTAAAATGTCTCCTTGTTGTGTTGTTCCCTTGAAGTTGTGAAGTGACCATCTTTCTCTTTCTTAATTTTAGTTGCTTTAAATCTACTTGTATCAGAAAATAAGATCATGACTCCTCCTTTCTTCTGATTTCCATTTCCATTCCCATCAAGGAGTCTTGTTTTGTCCTTCAAGGATAGGTTTGTTTCCTGGAGGCAGCATATTGATGTCCTGTGCTTTTTTATACATTCAAACAATAACTGTTTAGTGGAGAATTCAATCCATCTGCATTTGTTCAGAGAATTGATAAGTGTGATGTACTTCTATTCCTTTTATTTTGTGGCAGTCTATTATTCAGTTTTATCCTTTGCATCATTGTAGAAGCTAGGTTTGTCCTTTAGTTTTAGGGTGTTTACTGGAGAATTAGTCTAAGTATTTCCTGTAGAGCTATCTAGTCTTGTGCCAAATGTTCTCAATACTTGTATATCGGTAAAAGATTTTATTTTTTCAATCAATTTTGAAACAATTCTGCATTCTGTAGGATACAGAATTCTAGGCTGAAAAAATGTTTTGTTGAAGAAGGTTAAAGGTAAATAACCATTCTGTTATGGCTTGGAAAGTTTCAGCTGAAAAGTTCCCTGTCACCCTAATGGATCTGCCTTAGCAGCTCAATTGACACTTAACTGCTGGCTGCTCGTAAGACTTTCTCTCATATTGACTTTGAACAGCTTCATTACAGCATCTTGGAGATTCTCTGTTTGTGTTTAAATGACCTGGATTTTGATAACCCTCTAAAAGGAGTATGTAGGAATCTTTAGTAAAACTTGGAAATGTTTAATTTATGATACTCTCCAGTAGGGCTTTCATTACTTTGGGGCATTCTTCCTCCTTTTCTGGATTACCCATCATTCATATGTTTGAACACTTTATGAAGTACCATAATAAAGCTTTCTGAGCAAATGATCTGCTTTCCCTCATTTCTTTTCTGCATAGTTTACTGCCTTGCTTAGCTTAAAAGCTTTATCCTTTCTTCTCTAGGAATATATCTATATCTATATCTATATCTATATCTATATCTATATCTATATCTATATATATATATATATATATATATATATATATATATATATTTTGCAGTTTTTGGCCGGTGCTGAGTTTGAACCTGCAACCTCTGGCATATGGGGCCGGCACCCTACTCCTTTGAGCCACAGGTTCCCCCAGGGTATAATCTTTTATTGATAACTTATACTGCATCTTAAAGTTCCCTGATGACTTCAATTCCTTAAGTTCTGCCATATACCTTATATATTATTCAAATATTTCACCCATGTTTTAATTGGGTTTTTGGATTTCCTTTTGATTATTTTCCACTTCCTTTTCCATTCTCTTTATTGTTTTTGCCATTCACATTTTAAATTCCATTTCTATAATTTTCATTAATTTTTATAGATGAAATCCTCTGTGGTAGCATCTCAGGTCTCTAGGGAGGGGTGCCTGGTTCTTGCAGCTTAGACTGCCAGAATTTTTCTGTATTTTTCCCCCTCATATGAGTTTTCTTCTGGCTTGCTTCCTTACTCTACTTTTTATTCTCACTATCTCCTTCACTTTAAATTACCTTTTTCTGAGCTTATTTGTTAAAGTGACTTTTTTAATAAGGCCAAAATGAAAATAAGGATAAAGAGTGAGAAAAGAGAAAAGAAAGGGGAAAGAAAAAAAGAATCAAGATAAAAGGAAAGAAATGAAGAAAAGAGAAAAGAAGGACAGAAAGAGAGAGAGAGAGAGAGAGAGAGAGAGAGAGAGAGAGAGAGAGAGAGTGATAAGAGAAATTGTGTTGTACAGCAGGATGCTTTGAAACACTCATCCAACTCTAGGATTTTAGTGGGTCATGCTGGGTTGAACTTTCGTTTTCAGGGCTCCTTACCAGCCTGGGCATATCCCAGACCCATACCTCTACAAAATATAGAAAAAAATCAGCAGTATGTCACAGTAATACCTATCAATATCATGTATCCAATTGGAAAAGATAGAAGAAGAATTTCTATCCTGAGCTCATGGCCTCTTTGAGCTAGACCAATGCTCTGAGCCTTGAGCTAGACAAATGCTGTAATCTTTCATCTCTCAGAGGAAAGAAAAAAATAAATAAAAGTACATAAAGGTAAAAATACAATTATATAATATGAATAAGAAGAAAGGACTATCTTAGTTGTTTTATGAAAAATTTATGTGGAAAGTTGAGAAAGGTGGAAACATCTCTACCCAAAGAGAATTTTAAAAGAAAGAAAGAATAAAAGAGTTTGAAAAAATCTTAACAAAAATGGAAAATCCCTTGCTCTTCATGTAAGTAAAAATTAAAAATTAAAAAATGCAACCAAAGAAAACCAAAAGAACAACAAGAATGAAAAAACAAAAAACATAAAGAAAAAGACTGAAAAAAGGAGCAAAAGCTGAAAAGTATTTGTGTCTGTATTGCAACATATTGCCAAAACACCAAATGGCACTGTAGTATTAGGAGATGTAGAAAACACAGGCTGGTTTTGTTGTATAAGATGGAAGCTAGACACCACTCTCTAGTTGCAGAGAAGATTGATTCGTGTCTTCCTGACTTATTTGCACTCAGTTTGCTGATTGAGGTTGCTTTGCCAACATTCAGACCCTGTGGGTTTGGGGTCCTGGAGTTCTTGCCAGATTTCTTAGGATGCACATCAAATAGTGCTCCTGAAAATAAAGTGACATTTCTGTGGGTGCAGAGGCTGTTCAGCTCACACCAAGGATGGTTGTCCCAGCTCAGCACATGCCCCAGAGCCATCCATGCACTAGGGCCCTGCAGACAGTTCCTCCCATGTGACTTTTTCACAATGTCAGCACTCTGTTACTAGCCATGACTTTGGAAGTTCAATCCCACCTGCCTGATGCTATTCAAGTATACTTGGTTATTTAATCCCTTCCAAGGCAGCTATAGAAAGCAGCTCAGTTCCAAAACCAAAAGAATGAAGAACAGCCCTTTCCTGATTCTAGTCATTTATGGGAAGGGTTGGCCACCTGGCCACTGCCCATACCCAGGTACTAGCCTTCCTTGCTTGTCTTCCCCAACTATAGACCTACTAATTGGCTCCTCCTATTGCTTCACTGGGCCCCCGGAGTGATGTTTCTGGGTAGACACTCCAGCTAGAAGTGGTTGGAGTCTTCTCTCTCCTGTCTCACTGACAGTGACTGGTAAGGAGATGACTCTAGTCCATCACCTTGCGCCTACCCTCTTGAACATTCATTTGGAAATATTCCACCTTCTATGTTTCACTTTGTGGTGCCTTGTGGTGCCTAGGCTGTGACTCTGCAAGACACTTTTCTGTCTGTTTCATTTGTTGCTGGCTCCTTGCTAGGTGCTAAGGTTAGGGAACACAGGAGGGAGCATGCCTGATGCGAGAACTTCCATTTTACAACTTCCACAAACCTTAAATAAGCTATGGCAAAAAATATAAATTAAAAATAATTTTTGAACAATGGTAGAATTTAGTGTTTTTTTTTTTCTGACGTATATTATGTTCAAAGACTTGCTTTTAATGTCTGCTCTATAATTTATGTAGAAATTAGAGTCTGTTGTACAGAATATTAAGAATATAAAAAAAAAGAACTGCATAAAATATAAACAATGATAGCTGTCTATGAGTGAAGGCAATAATGTCCACAAAAGGTACCTCCCCCATTACTATGTTTATACAGTAGCAATCTTTGTGTAGAAAATTCACTGGAGTTAAGATATAATGAGTAGAGAGTACCAGAATGTCTAAAATCAAAGTCAAGGACTAAATGAGCAGTCAATATATGAAAATGGTAAAATTTCTAATGTACAGTTGGTACATTATGAGTTATCCATAATTGATTTGTAACATTTGGTTAACTAATTGAGAAAAAAAGCGTATTTCTTCCATGGAACATCACCCCATACAAATACCAAATATTATGTAGTCAATATGGAAACAATTAAAAAGTATACACATAAATACTATATAATTTTAATGGAAGACTTTATAAGGTCAAATTTAGAGGTCATAAATTAATTAACAGTTTAAAGAGCAATTACCAAATGTACGCTATGTATATTATCTCCTAAGCCCTCCCCAAATAAAATGCTCTGTTTCTCAGTATTTATGCTAGAGTGCCACTGTAATATTACAAGCATAAAAATGCAGTTTAAAGAATTCCATTATAGCAGTGATCAAAATAGCAACATTTAATAAAGAAAAGAAACAGTTTGGAAGTGACCATATGAATTTAAGAATATTTATATGATGGAATAAAATAATTTCAGTTAAAAGAAAAATGTACTATATAGTGTTCTATAATATTCGCTAGTATTAAACATACAGCTTGTCTAGATAGGAACTAATTGAAATGATCTCTGTTGATAAGAGGAGCTAGAACTAGAGATTGATTGTCAAATAAAATATATTTGCATTTGTAAATACTTAAAATAGTGTTGTAAACTATGTAAGAATGACAGTTTGAAAATGTATTTAAATAAAAAAGACAAATATTACTATTCTAGGCTTGATAAGTTGTAACTTGTATTGATAACGATTGTGAAACCAGCATGGACCAAAATATTTAGTTTTGGTTTATTTGTAAAAGTTTGATAGAAATATTGGCCTGTCAGAGCTATTGTGAAATAATAAAATACAAATATATATGTGAATATTCACCAATAAATTTTGTTAATTATTTGTAATCTATCTCCTATTTCTACTTTTTATTCTTTTTTACTTTCAGATTAATATGAAGGTACAAATGATTAGGTTACATTGTTTGCATTTGTTAGGTAAAGTTCATGTTGTAGTCGAGCCATTCGTTTAAATTTGTGCTGGTAAGAGGTTACCAATCACCGTACCTCCTCCAGTCCCCCTGCCATCCGTTTTCTCCTCCAACCATTTGAATACAATTGTGTTTTTTTTTTTTTCTTGTGTGGGCAAGTGGTTGTTTATCTATTGTTTTCATATTAGCATTGAGCACATTGGATACTTGCATTTCCATTTTTGTGATATTTTACTAAGAAGGGTATGTTTCAACTCCATCCAAGTAAATACAAAATATGCAAAGTCTCCATGTTCTGTTGTGGCTGAATAGTATTCCGTGGTATACATATACTGGAGTTTATTAATTTATTCACTTCTTGATGGGTACTTGGGTTGATTCCACATTGAACAACTGTGACTTGAGCTGTGATGAACTTTCTAGGGGAAATGTCTTTATGGTGAAATTATGTTCTTTTTTCTGAATAGATACCTAGTAATGGGATTGTGGGATCAAATGGAAGGTCTGTTTGTAGCTCTTTGAGAATTCTCTGTACTTTTCCCCATGAAAGCTGTATTAGTTTGTAATCCTCGAAGTATAAGAGTTTTCCCATCTCTCCACATTTATGCCAGCATCTGCAGCTTAGGAACTTTGTGATTGGGCTATTCTTACTGGCATTAGGTGATATCACAGGGTGGTTTTGATTAGTATTTCTCTGATGACTAAAGACAATGAGCTTACATTCCAGAATATAGAGCAATGGAAATAACAGAGAAATATCACATCATTAAAAGCTACTCTTTTCACTGTAGTAAAAAAGTTTGGGTCTTAAAAAGAAATATAGTAAGAGCTGTAGGTTTACTAATTATCCCAACTCAGGTTCAAGGATAGAAGTCACAGCCATTCATCCATTCACTTCTCTATGGGGAATGTGCATGATTCCTTTACAGCAATGGGCATCCTACGGAAAAACAACACTCTGAAATTGGGTTCTATTAGTTCAATCCAAAACAACAAACATAGATTTATTAATGAATATATTCTATTTTTCAATGCTGTAAACATGTATATTTTTTCACAAAATATGTGTGCTATGTATAATACAGACATGGCCCTTAACAGCAAGATGGGAACTTGAGTTATGTACTCTATTTTTATCTTTAGGTAATATGTAAAGCATATAAGAATTAAAAAGAAATGAAAATGAGGTTTAAATACACCGTGGCTATTGCACTGGTTTAAACTCTCCTTTTCTCAGATTTATATTAAGATATTATTTTTTATTATTTGTGTCTACCTACTTCTGTTAAAATTAAATAGAAGTTTAAAACTGAATAGAGTACATAATGCAGGTTAATATTTCATTTACCATTTGATAAAGTTAATAAAATAAACAGTTTCTATTACACTGCAAAGTTGATTATGAGAGAATAATTAATTAACTACCAACACTCTACAAAGGCCCATGAGAGAGCTGGCAGCTTTGCAGATTTTTGAGCGCTTCAGCAATACTTAAGTTCAAAGAGATATTAAAATGCTGCAACCTCTGATTTCATTTTGACTGTCCTTGGAAAGACTCCAACAAATTGGCTAAAACGCCTACCACAGGAAGCCAAACATCTTGTATAGTCTGAGAAAGAGAGAAACATTTTTGTG
Source organism: Loris lydekkerianus (assembly GCA_963574355.1). NCBI lineage: Eukaryota > Metazoa > Chordata > Mammalia > Primates > Lorisidae > Loris > Loris lydekkerianus. The sequence continues at coordinate 5,966 of CAUYPK010149795.1, read as the reverse complement.
GAATAGAGCACTTATTTCTTTTCATGAACACATAATTCTCTAATATGCATCTAATAATGCATAACCTGTCAATACATACATAACAAAGCTTTTAAAGTTTTAGTTCCCACATGATTTCTCTCCTATGGGATAAAATAATGCACTTGTAAAATACCTAGTATAATGTAATGTGCATATTCCAAATGAGATAAGAAAGTATTTATATGGTGATTAGGTTTGCTAGTGTAATAATGGCATTATTTTTTCAATAGCCCACTTGAGTGCCATGGGGTTTATGATTCCCTTGAAGCCTTCATTTTTATTATAAACAAACTACTACTACAGGGCCTACTTTTATACTCTCAATAATTTGAAATTGTAAAAAGAAACAATGTCTGAAAGATTTATTAAAGAAATACAATAGGAACTAACCTATATTGTAATCTATTTTACTAGAATTGGCATTGGGTGAGTGGACTCACTAGTACATAATACACAAAAGATGATTTACATGTAGAGCGGAGTTTTCTCTGACAGATTCCATATTGGATGTGATGCTGTAAAGTGAGTCATTAATTGGGACCTGGGCAGGCTCCCATTTTAAAGAAATTATATTTTAGGATGATATAAAATGCTTGGCCTTTACAACACATATACTTTTTGCTGAAAATACCTCTGTATTAGTCAACAATTTAAGTAATTATAACAATACATGAAAGACAGAATGAAATGTGACTGAAATTTGTCTCCCCTTTTTAGCAGAGTTCACTTTCCGTTTTAACATTTAGGGTTCTATTATTCTATCTTCAATTTCTTAAGCGCAGTCAAAAATTTCTGCTCTTTTCCTTTGATATACTCATTTCCTTATATATTAACTATTTTTATGTACTATATTTCTATAGTCTCTGCACATAGTTCCTTAAATAATTAGTCTTGACCACATTTTGGAGAGAGAGAGTTCATTAGATTTTATTAATGCCATTCCTTGGATCTGAAGAATATAGAATATAGCTGTATTCTATAATAATGTTTTGACCTTTGTGTTAAATTGCCTATCGGGTACTAGGAAAAAAAAATTCCCTGCCAGAATTTAGAAAAATGGCTAAATTTATTCTGTGTTCAAGATGGCAAAATATGCTATGTCCTCAGAGTCAGTGTTTAGCTCTGTAATGATTTTTTCTCTTTTTTGTTCAGTTACTACTTTCCTTCTTTTGTCCCAAGCTATAAGATTATTTTCCTTGGGTAAAACAAGGTGTCTCATACCTGTAATTTTAGCATTTTGGGATGCCCAGGCAGAGGAATCACTCCAGGCCAAGAATTCAAAACCAACCTAAGCAACATAGAGAGACTCTGTCTTGACTAATACTAATACTAATACTAATACTAATAATGATAATAATAAATAGTGGGGGGTTGGAGGTGCACATCTGTAGTCCCAGCTACTCAGAAAGCTGAGGCAGCAAGATTGCTTGAGACCAGGGGTTTGAGGCTGGTATGAGCCTCAAACTCTGTTGACACAGGCAACAGAGCAATGCCTGTGTCAAAAAAATTAAAATAAAGATTAGTCTCTAACCTCCTATCTCTTTCTTTTTTCTCTGTTATACTGACAGAACCAATATTTTATCTTTGTAGGTGTTTAAACATACCTCTGTGTATTTTGCATAGAGCATGGGGGGTATTCGACAACCTGAGTAATATCATATTTGGGTATGTACGGTACTTATTTCCATAATCAGATACAATCCACATTTGATGTCTTCTATATCAATCTGTATGCATAGATTAAAATAATATAAACATTTGCATATATATCTTTCAGTAAGTGAAATTCAACATTAAAATCATATATTCTCTCAAGAGTTAAACTGCATATTCCTTATTAAAGGTAATTAAAGTTAATAAATAAAAATTTCCTGCAACAAAAAGAAGCAATTTACAAATCAGGAAATCATTCTATGCTATGGCACTTCCTTATGTATTTGAGAAAAAAAAAAAAATCAAACACACACATACTTACCAAAGAATAGCAGTTGTGGCACCAATTTGTAAATTTACAAGTTCATTTACTGTAGAATCATAACATTGCTCCCTGAAGGCTTTGATTAATGATAAGTAAAAGCGGAAAAGAAAAACCCTTAAGCCAGCTATTATAGAAATAATTAGACAACTTTGACTCCTTCAAGGATAGTGACTTCATTATTTTTAGAAAAATTGAACTTTAGTCTTCTGTAAAATAACTATGTCATCAATTGATGTGTCATCATGGTACATTAGTGAATAAAATAGAAACAGCCTTTCATTTTCTTAGGACCAACCTACAGACTTAAATGCTATATCCAAAAACTAGGGCACATTTTCATGTTCAGAGAAGAAACTTTCCCATTGCAAAAGATGTAGTCAAATCTTTCTCAGAGATATTACTTGTTTTGAAAGTGAAGTGCCTGATGAGGCTTGTCTATAATTAGGAAACATTAGATAAACTCTTCCCATTGTAGCAACACATTGGAACAACTATTTCACAGTAAATCAGGATTTCACTATCAAGTTATGTGATAAGCTCTTCTGTATTACTCAGTAAATCATGAAGTGTGACAATAGGGACACTCAGTAAGCTCCTAAGAACTGCATAATAAATCATGAAATTTCACAGTAAGTTGCACAATGAGCTCCACTGTATTAGTCTCTAAATCATTAGCTTTCACAATAAAGTTATATAAATAATTTCTTCTGTACTACCATGTACACTGTTATTACAGGGCATCTATCAGTTTAGAATTAAACTTACCAGTACAGTGATGTCCTTCACCCCCTCATTAGAGTTACAAACATATGTTACTGAGAGAATTATTAAAATAGATGTTATTTGTGGGAGAAAAAAAAACTATTAGATTTCATAAAAATGAAAAAACAAAATTAATTCTAGCAGCAACTTCATAATGGTGACATAAAATCATTATTTTTGAGTAAATATCATATTTAAAAGCTATTTAAAATAGTTAATATCTAAGTATTAATAAAAATAAGTAAATGTTAACAAAATTATTGATAAAATAGAGATATATTAAGCTTGTTAATCACAAGTCAAGTCTACATGTAGAGTGTGTATGAACAGAGGTAAGAGGCATTTACATAGAATATTCAAAAAATTGTGTTTTTTGTTTGTTTTTAATTTTTTAATTAAATCAGATTAATATTAAGGTACCATTTTTAGGTTACATTGCTCTTACTTGCAGGGTAAAGTTTCATTTGTAGAAGAGCCCCTCGCCCAAGCTGTTTGTTACTAACCCTCACAATGTGCACATTAGTAAGATCCCGCCTCCTGCCCTCCCTCTTTCTGCTAAACATACACAGCCCCCTTTACTTCCCTCTACCCCTGAACTGGACTATATGAGTGTTTTATTGTTCTTAAGGTCATGTAATTATTTATATATTGATTTCATATTAGTATGGAGTACATTGGATATTTATTTTTCCATTCATGTGATACTTTACTAAAAGTGTATTTCAACTCCATGCAGGTGAATGTAAAAGATGTAAAGTCTCCGTCATTTTTAATGGCTGAATAATATTTCATGATATACATACACCACACTTTGTCAATCCATTCATGGGTTGATGGACACTTAGGTTGCTTCCACAACTTGGCAATTATGAATTGAGCTGCAATAAACTTTCTGGTGAAAAAGTCTTTGTGATGAAATGATTTTTGTTCTTCTGAGTAGACACCTAGTAATGGGATTGTAAGGTCAAGTGGGAAGATCTACTGTTGTATATTTGGGGATTCTCCAAATTTCGCTCCAAAAAGTGGGTTTATTCCTTAATTTGGATGCTTGTAAATTGTAACTAAGATTTTAATAATTTGAAACTTCTCTGGGAGTGTTAGTAAACATAGTCTCAGCTACAAGGGTGGGTTAGGCAGGATAATTGAATACAGCTAGAAATTTAAATACAGCTTTAGAAATATGTGGAGTCCCCCAGCTCTGTAATAAAAGTAAAAATAAATAAATTTGAAAATGTATTTGACAGATATAGTATCATTAATGTGAAATAGAAGTTAACAAATTACAGAACTAAAATTAATTATATATCTGAGTATCAATGTATCTGTTTTTAAAATTACCTTTAGAAGATTTACTAAGAATTTTCTTACAATAATATTTTGAGGGTATAGAAAAGTGTGCAGATTTAACATGAATATGGGGCATTCTCTATTAACATAATTTGATATCTAGGGTTAGACAAACCTGCTAACCCATGTAAGATAAGGGAGATATATCAATACTTAGAATTATTAATAGAAATACCTGTTAACACAAGTAAGATAAGAGAGCAAGGACTTCGCAAAGAACAGGAAAATTTTTACTGCAAATAATAACATCACTGAGAAGCAGGTTTTATGGAATTTAGGCCCTGTTTCTACCTGGAGAAAATAGTAAGTATTGATCATAGATTAGAGTATTGCTAAACTATAGGACCACACATACACACACAAACAAACACATATATATTGTTAAGTTCTACACAAATTCTTTTCTATGTGAATAAGCTACTGAAAATAGAGCTCCTGCAGAAGTTGGAGGTGATACCAGAAAAATCATAACTATACATCTTTGACAGAACAACTCACAACTTAAAACATTCTAGGAAATGTTATGGATGAAAAAGGAAATCATCAATTATCACTATTTTCTTTTTTGTGCCTTATATCAGGTAATTAAGGTTTCTCATCTCTGTTTTGCATTAACTTCACTTATTTTCCTTAAAATTGCCTGGTACTAAGAGAGCTCAGCTTAGTGAAACAACTTAAGTTCCATAGAAGATTGAAATAAATTTTAATTCTCCTAGAAATCTCAGTACAAAGCTTCCTGGAACAATTCTTAATTCCTGTCACTTGAATGAATTAATGAAAAAAATCATTAATTGATTTCTTCAAGTTTCCATTTTATCAATTTATATCATCATAAAATAAAGATGGACTCATGTAAATGTTCATACATACACAATCAAAAAGCAATTTTGTCCAGAAAGCTGGGACTCTTGGTTTGAGATAATGTTTTTAAGCAAAAACATATTAATATCTCATGTCCAATACTGCTTATTATACTAAAGGAATGGCCAGTAACTAGTTTTGACAGCCACATTCTTTACTTCTTCTGGTTTTATTCTTCCAAAAGATAATCTGATCTAATCATAAATATAAGTAAGCCTATAACACAGTTACATGGATTCTCTTCATTCATTATTATTAGAGATGTTTTCAAAACACAGATACAAGGAATCCCTAGTCAGAATTAAGCAGTACGTCCTAAATTCCAAATGTAAAAACTGGTTGAATTTTTATGTAAAACTGTATATATGTAAATTGAAACAAAATTTCCCTACCTAAAAAATTATATTTTCTAAAAATTCTAGGAAGGTTAGAAAAATTAATAAAAATTATCACAATTTTCTGATTCTTTGAAAAGCTTTGAAATATTTAATCTCACTACACTTCAATTATAGCATTAATATACCTAAACTAAAAAATATCCAAACCTTTAAAGCATCACAAAAACATCTATAATAGCTAACTTATCAGTTCATGCAGAAATACTAACATCCAGAAAGTAACCATGGAACTCAAGCATAAGTTGATATCAAGAATATTAATTAAGAAAAATAGCATAATTAATATTCTCAAAGTTCCACATGTAATATTTCAAGTTGGATAAAGCTAGAAAAGATGTCAAAACTATAAGATTTGAATTATGAAGATTCTTTTTTAACAATACGTATGTCAAACATTACAGTGTTTTTTAAAAATAAAATCCTTTATTCAAAAAAACATTTTTTAAAGTCTCTTTTTTTACTTGCCTCAACAAGAAGGGGATTAGTCCTATTAACTGCCAAAAAGGGAGGCATCTGTTTATTTTTACAGGAGAAGTGCTACGTTTATGCCAACAGATCTGAGATCGTGCAAAACAAGATCAAAACACTCCAAGAAGATC
>CAUYPK010149791.1:0-12892 GCA_963574355.1 Loris lydekkerianus | reverse complement strand
CAGGACAGAGTAGACCAGGGGTCCTCAACTTTTTAAACAGGGGGCCAGTTCACTGTTCCTCAGACCACTGGAGGGCCGGACTATAGTTTAAAAAAAAAACTATGAACAAATTCCTATGCACACTGCACATATCTTATTTTGAAGTAAAAAAACAAAACGGGAACAAATATAATCACACTGCCTCATGCGGCCTGCAGGCCACAGTTTGAGGACCCCTGGAGTAGACGGTTATGTCAGAATCCCAGAACAGATTTATCTTATCGTGTGATTTACGATAATTTCTAACAAGGTTACAAACTGAAAAGTATCTCTTGGTGCCAGACCGACACTTGGAAGTTAGTTATGTTTTGCTTTATTAATATACTTGTTTTTAGAGACAGAGTCTGACTCTTATCCAGGCTGGAGTACAGTAGGATAACCCACAGCTCACTGCAGCCTCCAACTCCTGGGCTCCCGTGATCCCCCCACTCAGCCTCCAGCGTAGTGGGCACTACAGGCATGTACCACCATGTCTGGCTAATTTAAAAAAAACTTTTTTAGAGACAGGATCTCACTGTGTTGCCCAGTCTGGTCTCAAACTCCTGAGCTCAAGTGAGGCCCCTGCCTCAGACTTCAGAGTCACTGGGTTTACAGGTATGAGCCACTACACCTGGCTAGTTGTCTTTTAAGTGATGTTGTTGAAAAGAAGTGCCTTCCTAACTTGAACGGGTTGATTTTGCTTTCTGGCATTCGCTATTTTTAAAAACCTCAGGACACAGAATCACATTTGTCTTGCCAGGTGCCTGCAGGGAGGGGCACAATTTAGTGGATCTGGAGACCTGCCACGTGGTGCTTATTGACCTCAGCAAATTACTTTAATATCTCTAAGCTTCTATTTCTTTATCTCTTTTGTGGGGAAAACAACCTGCATGTGGAGTTAGGTGAGAATCGAATGGAATATTACATGGGAAGTTCTCAGCACAGAGCCTGTTGCGGGGGCCAGGGGTGAATGGTGGTGTTACTGCTACTCTTGAGGCCAGGTTCTTCCTCTTCTTCCCTGTGGCCCTGAATATGTAGCAACCATGGCAGTCGAGCCTCCATGGAGCCTCTGTGCTTCTCGGGTCTAAAGCATCCTCCTTACCTAACCCAGCCTTATCTCAGTGGATGTGGTGGGGTCAGGGAGCACAGGAGTGGGCAGGGAGGGGACGGGCCTCAAACGTGGGAGCCGCTCCTCACGGCCACCAGCTGAGCCCCGGGGTGCAGTGACAGCCGAGGTGCCCTGTTGGGACAGGCAGTGATTCCTGTCAGGATGGCTCCCCTCTGTAATCCCAGCACTTTAGGAGGCTGAGGCAGGAGGATCACTTGAGCCCAGGAGTTTGAGACCAGCTTGGGCAACATACTGATACCCTGTCTCTAACCAGACAAAACTCCCCCAAATTAACCAGACCTGGTGATGATGGTGCCTGTTGTCCCAGCGACTCTAGAGGCTGAGGAGGGAGGATCGCGTGAGCCCAGGAGTCGGAGGCTGAGTGAGCTGTGAAGTTCAGACAGGCACTCAGCTTTCACCTCCCTGGACACCAGTGGCACCTGCTGCTTACCTCCCTCAAGGGGGTGTCCTGTCTCAGCAGCATTGATTGAAACCCACACAATAACCTGCTACCAGCCGCTCATTCCACCACAGCTGGCCCCATGATAAGGTAATAAAAGAGAGGTCTAGCTTTCTGCTCTTAACTACTACTTACTCCCTTTACAAAAGGCAGAATCCTTGAAATTCTGCTTATTTTCAATAGGCTATGTCTAGCCAGAAAAATCTATAAGAATTGGCTAAATAAAGCAAAATATTTGTTTGATAAAAAATACATAACCTTAGGATTTTGTTTGCAGTGTGCCCTCACATCACCATCTGCAAACCTGTCAAGGGACTGTGGCTTCTGCTGGCTCCCCCCTCACAAAGCAAAAGAAAACGTGTGACGGCTGCCCTGCCTTTGCTCCGGACGCTCTTTCTCCTTTCCTCGCTTCCTCTCCCTGCAGCATCTGGACTTTGGGGCCACAGGATTTCCACGCTTTGGTCCGGATCTGTAAATTTGAACCCTCGTACCTATGTTCGGGATGTATCCTAACAGGTCCCTGTTAATTTATTTGATTATATTGATTATTGATTTAGAAGAAGAAATTGACCTCAAGTCTCGGGACTAAGCTAGAAATAAAATATACAGAGAAGAGCAGCATGGAGCTGCCGAGGCTACCAGGGTTTACGGGTCTCTCTCGTGGTTGTTTCGAAGACATTTCTGATTGGGACTCAACACTGAGGAACAATGTTCTTAGTGGGCTTCTGTCCCAAATTTCTGCTATTCGGTTTCATTGTGGAGTCGCCAGCGTTTTGCCTGCAGACTCTGGTTTTCATTAGCAGTCTGATGGTGACAGTGGCTCTTGCCGTCTCCTGCTGTCATTGCTTGCAGGAGTGGTGCTCCATACTCAGGGGTGGAGTGCGGCTTCATCAGCAGCGTGCCCCCGCCAGCCGCAGTGCCCTAGTGGCAGGTCCTGCCCCTGAGGATGAGAACGTCTGTGTCCCGGGCAGGTCTGGGGACAATGGCCTGGTGCCTCTCCGCCAACCCTGACAATTACCTTCCCACTGCTTCCTGCTGCATTCCCCCCCAGCCCGCATCCCTTCCAGCATGAAGAATTTCCTGTTGGTCTTTGCCCCAGGACACTTGCAGGTTTCTTCTCGGCCCTGGTCACTTCCCCCCTTCCCTGCCCCTCTGTCCCCTCCCTCTGTCAACCCTTCCTGTCCTGCTAAGCAAGGCTCTTTTCCTTTCCTTTCTATGCTGTGAGTCTGCAGCCTGCTGAAAAGGAAGGTACTGTGCTCCCCCGAATTCTGCTCAATGACAAATGGAACTCTCCAGGCCTCGGTTTGCTTTCTCATCTGTAAAATGGGGCTGTGATAGCAGGACTCACCTTGTAGGGTTATTTTCAGGTTGAACAAGGTAATGCCCGGAAGCTGCTCAGAATGGTCAGGGGTGTGGCTGTCACTCAGTGAAGGTATTTCCCTCTTTACCATCCCTAGGAAGGTGCCAGCCTGCAAGCAGGGAGCCTGGACTTCTGAAAGTATGATCACATGTGAGGCCCTGTGGACCAAATCTCCTTTGACGGTCATTTAGTGTTATCCCCTGCAGCTCACATTCTAGATTCTGTGTTTTTTTGTTTGTTTGTTTGTTTTTTTGAGACAGTCTAACCCTGGGTAGAATGCCGTGGCATCATAGCTCACAGCAACCTCAAACTCTTGGGCTCAAAGTGATCCTCTTTCCTCAGCCCTCCAAGGAGCTGGGACTACAGGCACCTGCCATGATGCTAGGCTAATTTTACTATTTTTAGTAGAGACAGGGTTTGGCTCTTGCTCAGGCTGGTCTCGAACTCCTGAGTTCAAGCCATCCACCTGCCTCAGCCTCCCAGAGTGCTGGGATCACAGGCCTGACGGCCCATACCATGTTCTGGATTCTAGAAGAATTCATTCATTCACTAGGTTAGATTTGCAAAGCGGTGTTAGGAAAATCCTTGCATTCAATCCGTGTGGCTGCTCTGTGAGATGGGGATAGCGTGCCCTTTGTTTTATACTCAATAGTGTTTCAGATCAGGGAAATTACGTGTTTCATTTGAGATAACCAGCCGGTTGAAGGTGGACCTGATATTCAAACCTAAGTCTTCTGACTCCAAGTCCAGTATAGCTTTTTTCTATGTGAAAACACATTTCTGGGGAGGACCACTGACTTGTGATTGCCTACCTGGGTGTTTAGCAAGAAGTCAGCAAGATTTAAGCTCCTGGAAGGAGACGTTAGTTCTGAGTCTCTCATTAACAGCGTGTGTGTGTCTACAGCCAGCGTCACGTCTGGACCCAACTTTCCAGGTTTCCTTCCTGGGACTGTCAGGATAATCTGGGTGATGCTCTGCCTAGGCTGGAAGTGTCTGTGGAGGTGCACAGTGCAAGGGGACTTGCTCAGTGAGGGGTCACCAGGTATACTCTGGGGGCTACAGGTGGGTAGAGGAGACACAAAATTGGGAGCTGGTGTCTCAAGCCCGACATGAACTACTGGCCTTAACCTGGTCTGGCATCGCCCTGGGGAAGAGCCCTTGTGACTTCATCTGACTCTGTAAGTCTCGTCCCTGACTCTGCCCTCAAGTCTCCAGCCAGGTCCTTCCCTGGACAGGGCAGAGAGGGACATGGAACTCACTCACTCGTTAGACATTCACTCAGTGCTGGCCCCACCCTGACACTATGCTAGTCACCGAGGTAACAGGGATTAAAGATCCTACTGAGTGTCCCAGCTGGCTCCCCAGGGTCAACCTGGGGGAGGACGGGGGGAAGGGAGCCTCAGCTGCAGAGAGGAGCGTCCTGAGTCTGAGTCTGCTCCAGCCAAGCCTGCAGCCTGCCTGTGTGCCCCGGCCTCATCAGCCCGGGAGCAGGGGTGAATAGCAGGATGTACTGCACTGTGTCGCAGTTCACAGAACCCCTGAGAGCTCAGCAGTGAGCCCAACATGCAGGGAAACTCTGTCCAGTCCTCTGAGGTCTCCTGGCAGTTTACTGACTCCAGACGTGACAGCAGATATTCTATAGGAACAAGGTCAGCAAGGGATGCAGTGAAAATGTACTCTGACAGCCAGCAGGGCCAGGGGAGTTAGGATGCAGCCCCAAGAACTGTGTTCCCTGCTGTGTTTGAGAGAGGAAACCCAGGAAGAGTCAGGTCTGAGAGAGCAAAAGTCTTCTCACCGGAAACCACAAGGGCACACCTACATGGTCTTCCCTGTGGGGACTCGGCTCTTAGGAATTTGTAGAAACTTCACTTCCTGGGAGCTGGAAACCAACACTTGCTTCTACTTCTGTGAAAGCCCAAACCCGCCTTCTCCAGCTTGATTCAAACTGACCAGTGAGAAGGGTACTGTGGATGAGGAGCACTTCACTGGAGATAAAAGGGCTCCCCCCTGGGGAGCCCGGCCGTTTTGGACTTCAGGCTGCGTGGCTCTGCCGGCCGGAATAAGGCCCTTCCTCCACACCTTGGTGTTGGGGTGATTCTCTCTTTGTCGGGCCCTCGTGCTTCTGTAACATGTTCACTTTCCTTCCGCTCTTCCACAGGTCTGGTTTTGGAAAAGAAGAACTCTAGGAAAAAGAAAGAAAAGAACACAGCCTCCAGAACAGTTCCCCTAATTTAGGGAACTCTCCGGGTACCTCATGACTGGTCCAACTCAATATAAATAAATGTCTGGGAACCTTCTCCTTATGCTTCACATACTGGGTTGTCTGGTTTTTAAAATCCAAAGCTGTTCTTCGACTTTGTCGCTAAACTAGACATCAGCAAATGTCAGCCGTTCCTTGGATATATCAGCCTCAAGCTCGGAAGCGTCCCGGGCCTGCAGGTTTGCAGCCCTGAGCTCGGGCAGGGTCATTAACCAGCTCCAGTAGCATTTTCAGATATCCCAGACGTGCCTCAACCACAGGCCAGGTATTTTGTTAATAATTTCCATTTAAGTTGGTAGGCGGGGTGGTGTGCTCTCTGGGGGTCTATGGTGTCCTAAGGCCCTGGGGAGGCGTGGGTAGAGAATGCCAGGTCTGTTCAGGTTGCCAGTAGGTAGCTCTCTCCATCGCTGCCTGAGAGAAGGCGATTGCTGAGGATGTCGCAGGGGCTCGACATCTGCTTTTGGAAGAGAATAGTGGAAAACTACCTTTTTCATATTAGAAGAGAAATTACTACGGGGTTTTTACACTTGCAGCTTGGAGAAGAGAAGCCTTCCCACTGGGCAGGGGGGAAAGCAAGTCTCTGAGGGCGGGCAGGCGGGGAGGGGGCATCCCAACCTGCCACGCTGGGCTGGCAGGGACCCTTTGAAACAAATTCTCATTGGAGGCAGCCGGAGAGACAAGTGAAGGGCACTTGGGTGATCTGGAAATTTAAGAGCAAACCACGGGAAGGCCTCCTGATGAGCCACTGTTCCATTTGGGGATAAGCTGGAAACTAAGTGTGTCTTTGTCTAGGGGACATGGCTGTCCTCAGTGTCCTGTCTGTCTCAGCCCCATTCTGGGCCAATGAGACCCGAGTTACGAGGGTGGTAAATGCGAATCTTCTCAAAGATAGGCACTACGAGAGGTATAATAGATTTTTAAAAGTCAAGAATGAGCGAGGCAGTTCTAAATTGTACCTAGTTCATTAACTTAGATGTTGATGGGTAATAGTAACTTTTATCAGGCACTTACTACGTACCAGGCACCTGGCTGTGTGCCTGATATCAGTTATTTCATTTAGCAGATAGCTGTTTCTTCAGTAGATAGCCGTTTTTAATTTCCATATTGAAGGAATAGTAACTGGCAGGTTTTCTCTCTGAGTCTGACCCCTCCCAAGTCCTGAGTCCTCCCTCCCTCTGCTCCATGCAGACCGTCCATGTGGGCCAGAGCTGGCGGCAGAGTCTCACTACCGTGTTCAGCTTTAGTTCTAACACATTAAGTGTTTGTAAAACTGTGGTAAGTTCAGATCTGAAGGTTAAACGCGTGAGTGCTGTTTCAGGACGTGTGACAGGCAACATGATAGGATAAAAAATAAAGTGTGTGAGCTGAGACGGTGAGCCTGGACGGTGATCCCGGCTGTCAGCACCTGTAAATCGGGTAGTGTGGGGGGAGGTTCCGTGTCTGGGCCTCGCTGTCTTCATCTGCAGTGGGGCTCAGTTGGAGCAGAGGAGAGTACTAATATCTGGAGATAGAGAAACTCAAAGAGTAAGAAAAGTTACCTGAAACCACTGCCCAAAGTTTTTAGGTGACATTCAGTGTAGTAATATTCAATGAGATATAATATATACCAAAGGTTCATGGTCCAATAATATGGGTATTATTTTTAAGTTAATTTATTTCTAACTAGTATAGTTCAAAAAATTATACATAATACGTATAAAAATAAATTTGAATAGGACTCAAGGATCTATTTTTTAGTTATTTTTAATTTTAAGTAAATTTATTTCTGGTTAATGTGAGGGTATAAGCAACCAGGCCAAAATATTTGGATTTTGTTAGGTAGAGTTCATCTTGCGGTTTTGTCCCCCACACAAGAAGTAGGCCTACCCCCTCCCCCAACCTGTGTTCATTCAGTGAGAGCACCCCAATCCCCTCCCTCCCGTTACCCTTCCCCCCAGCTTGAATTGAAATGAGTTTTTCCCCTATTGGGGCATGCTTGGGATCGACGAGTAGCTTCCTATTAGTATTGAATAGATTGGATAATTGCTTTTCCATTCTTGTGATACTTTATTAAGAAGAATGTATTTCAACTTCATCCAGGACATTACAAAGATATGAGGTCACCATCTTTTTTATGGCTGAATAGTGCTCTGTGGTGTGCGTGTACCACAGCTTGTGAATCCGTTCCTGAGTTGATGGGCATTTAGCTTGTTTCAGGACGTAAGGGTTTAAAGTGACAAAGTGAACGTCTGTCTGCTCTGCAACACCGACCCCCAGGCCCAGATACAACTGCTGTTGAGTTTACCCTCTCAGAAGTTGAGGGCACGCACAGCTGTGCTGCGTGTCTTGTCTGTGAATTTATGGAAGACTCCATGGTTTCTTTAAATTATCTTTATTACAGAAACCATACGTGATTATATAATTCTTGTAAAAACAATACTTTAGACAAAGCCTGCTTTTAAAAAAGCATAAGACCTTAAATTTATGCATATTGAATTTTATTTCTTTTCACTGAAATACGAATGAGGCGCTTGGCTGCAAAATATATTTAAATTGTGAAGATATAACTGTCAACGTTATAGAAGTATCAAAATATTAAAATAAGCTTTCATTTTGATTGGAATCTTTCTAAAAATGACAACAAAAGTCACTTCCTGTGACTATGCAAGTTCCGAGGTCCCATTTCCCGCTAGTCCCTCCAAGTCCTGCCTGTTCAGAAATGTCTGGAAACCATCTGAGGAGGGCTTCCTGGGTTTCCCCTTTCTGTTTGTTTTTTATGTAGTCAGTGGGATTTTGTTATGTTATTCCTTGATTCTTTTGTTTTCCGGAGCGAATTAAAAAAAAAAAAAGTCGGGGACGTTCCCAAAAAGGCGGCCCTACCCCCCCCCCCCCCCCCCCCGTACAGGGTGCCATAGAGCAGGGAAACTACAGAGGCGGAGGGCATCGCACCCCGTGACACTGGGTTCCTGTGTGGCGGGCGGAATGGGCGAGTCCAGGCTGGCTCTGTCCACATGGCCTCGCTTTCGGGTGCCTCAGAGTCACAGGGGTCTTACTTCCGAGGCTCTGCTAAACATCATAAATGATTCCATTAATTTTCATATCAAGGAGTAAGTCTTGGGGAGGCTGAATCCATCTTACATGTTGACACAGGTTAAAACCAGCTGAAGCATCTTCTCAGACCACCATGGAATAAAACTTGAGCTGAGTCACCTCCCCATTCTGAGAATGCAGTGTCCCGTATCATAGGCGGCAGGGGTAGTCAAGAGAGGGGTGTGTGTGTTCTAGAAATTTAAACTTTCATGCGTCTATCTGTGTATCCAGAGAAAGAATTACTGTCCTTAAGTAACAGCATCAGAACTTGACCTATCGTGAATTTTAAGAATACTTAATGTATTTTGTTTCCTCTATGTCTAATTAAGTTCTCTTTGTTAGCTCTTACTTTTACATTAGTATGATTATTTAGATTAGCTTGTTTTACTGATCTGAACATTTTCTTCAGGCAATAGGTCTGTTCATGGAGAATCAAAGGGAAAACAGAAAAACAATGTTGTTTTCTCTTCCTGATCACGCCTGTCTGGGTCCCTCCTAACATGTCGCCTGTGTATGCTGGGGAAGGAGGGTGTCTGTTTATCTTGACCTTCTTATAAAGGAAATGACTGGGTTCCCTTACACCCTGTGGTCACTGAGTGTGGCCTGGGGTTCTGAGACAAATATTACCATCCTGATGAACCCTGGATCATGCTCAGAACAGGACGTCAGCAGGACCACTCTCCACTCAGCACACAAGCTAACCACCCACGCCCATCTTCCCGCTGTCATCTAACTCTCAGCGCCTGTTGCTGTTTTAGCAATGACAGCTCTAAACTTCCCTTAATCTCCCATCTTCCAGATAAAAAAATTAAGACAATCACCAAAATGTACAGCCTCTTGATAAGAATCCAAATACTGACTTCCGTTTCCTAGTCCCTCCTCTGAATCATCTAAATAAAAGCTGCTCCCAATACTTCAAGCTAAAAAAAAAAAAAAAAAAAAAAAAAAAAAAACCCTCTCCCACAAAATACATTCTAATTATTTTCCCCAAAGGTATTTTCACGGGTGGTCTCTCATAGGTTTTGCTACTGGGGATGCTGAAGTCTGTAATTACTGAAATGTTCACGTTCCTTTGGAAGACCTCACATTTCCTTGCTGTTACAGTGGGTTTTCTTCTCTTTTCTGTCCTGGTTTTTCTGTATAGCCAGCATCTGCCTTCCTTTGGGCAGGTGGAAAGCTACTTGTTACAATATGGGTACCTAACATGGAAAGTGCTCCTGGAGGCATCTAGCATGTGCAACCTGCTTTCTTTCTGAGCACTTGTATTTACATCGCAGAACCTACACATCCCTTCTGTCCACCTTCATAGTGTTCCTGTGTTCAAATCTCTTCCTTTTAAATACCAGTGCCTGCCCAAACCAAATTACACACCCTACCTAGATGGACAGTCCAAGACAATTATGTTGTTATACATACAATTCCTACAATTCCACACTCACCAACTGGATTTATTTATTTGTTTGTTTTTCTACCATGTAATATCTCTCCGAGCTCTCTCCTTATCAGCTAAGGCAAGATGACCTGGCAGCCTGTGTCCTGTGTCCTGGAATAGAAGCCAGCTGGACTGGAATCCTGTTTATCTATCTTAGCCAACAAGGGCATCTGCAGTTCCCTCTCCCATGGAGGGCAGTGGGCCCCTGATCTACAGGTGCTGGGATGAGGCTCCAAGGAATGGCTGTCATCCTAACTTGGAGGACTGCAAGTCCTCAAAGACTTCCGATCATGCTTCCCTGGAGAAAACATTTTCTCGTGAACACCTTATGAAATGTGTAGAGACAATATTGCCCCTAGCAAGAAACAATGTTGAATACTGACCCAACAGAACCTAGGTGTCTTCAAACAATCCCCTTTGCCTTCCTGGAGATATGAGGAGATAGGGAACCTGTGCTCCTGTTCTTTGGCTGATCTTGGCCTAGTAATATTCCTCTTTCCTCCCATAAAATTCTTAAATCTATAGTGGAAATCATACCAAACCTTAGTATATGTCAAGCGGTGACCTAGGGTTAGCCTACCTTCATGGCAACGGCACATGGTGAGCTCGAGTGATTTTAGAGACTGCAGAGTAAGCTACCCATACAAAGTACACTTCAATTTCTTAATAATGCATCTGTATGCATCTCACTGTGTATATCTCTGAGTTTAATCTCCAGGTGTGGAAGCAGGACAATCAATCATCCCATTCCAAAGAGCTTAATGCCAGGGCATTGGTCTTTCCAAGTGTCCAGGCAGGATTTGTTGAGAGTATTCATTTCTTTTTGTTATACTTGTTTCCAATTATATAAAGTGCTTTTTAAAAACAGTTTTGAACACTAAAAATGCAGTCGAAGGAATAAAGCAATATAATCCTAACACAGATAGTTATTGTCAACATTACGTCATGTTTGGCTTCAATAATTTTAAGCTCCATATTTCAGGTAACTAGGATAATATATGTTCAATTTTGTAGCCTAATCTCCACATTTAATTTTTAGCATTTTCCTTTTCCATTTTGCTAGAAACTCTCATGTTACCATTGTTTTCACCAGTTTTATATATGGAGTTTTATATGGATATTGTAATGACTTAGCCATGCTTGTATTTTTTAGACATTTCATGCTTTTAACCTTTTTATTTATTTTATTTAAACCTTTTTAGTATAAAATAATGGCACCCAGAACACATGAACACATGAATTACATTTTAGGTATCTTTTAACATATTTTATTTATATTGTCAAAATGATTAGAAGACATTTTATACTATTTTACATTTACATTTCCTTTTTATTTTAATTCTTCTTTCATTTATACTTTGCCAGTGATGAGTCTGTTCCTACATGTGTGTACACTCACATACATGACACGGGAAAGGTTTCCCTCAAACCTACCACTTACTAGTTTGGTGAGCTAGGGCATAACACATTTTGATATTTATCTCTTTTGATTGGCACTGATTAGGAACAAAACGTAAAGTGTACAAGAGTAGAGTGAATGAATAATACAACCAAGAAAAAATAGAGACATGTAGTTAGTAAAGCATGGGATGAAAATTAATTTATTAACAGTAATTACACAGTTCACAGGTGTCCTGTGGGGCACAAATGCAATGAGACTTGCAAAGCTACTTATCAAGACTGGAGCATATTAAACACTTGATATATTACAGGACCTGTGCTTATCTTCTAAGACCTGGTCCAAATCATGTTCTTTGAAATGAGACTGAATAAATTCAGACCCTTTTATGCATGTCCTTATGAAGATGTCTGAAAGCAGGTGTCACATCTCCCTTCAGTCATTTTTATATTCCCTCAAATTTCTCTTACAAAATAAATTCCCTGGTGATTCATTTGATGAATGTCCCATTAACACTTTCTACTCAATATGCTTGTGTCTCCACTATTCTATGCATCTTTCAATTCCCTCTAGAACAGGTATGTTTATTTCCAGGAAGATCGGTGCCCCGAGTCATAGGGCTATGCTGGTAAAGAGTCAAACCAATTTGCTCACATACATTAGGGTTCAATCCTAAACTCACGTTCTAAATAAGGTAAATCGATGTATCTTCTCAACTTAGAATTTTTAAATTATATGTTTCAAATGTGATTGAATGCTACACGGCTCATTTTGAAACCCTCCACATTAAATCTTTACCAAGGAGGGAACTGAGAGTTAAGTGTGGCCCTGGAAACAGGACTGAATAAGGGGCAGAGAGCAGAGACCGTGGCTCCTCACTGGAGACCATGCTGAAGATTGGTACTGATTCGTGAGTAGAAAAAAATCTTTGTAGGCCGGGCGGTGGCTCTCACCTGTAATCCGAGCACTCTGGGAGGCCGAGGTGGGTGGATTGCCTGAGCTCAGGAGTTGGAGACCGGCCTGAGCAACAGTGAGATCCTTAGACTATGGGTGGAACCAAAGACATGTAAAAATAAGATACAAAATAAATCACATACAAATACTAAATGCAGGTCATATCTTATTTATAAATATTTGTAAAAAAATAAAAGACTAGCAAAGAAAATTCATCATTTCATTCTGAAAATAATGCAAAGTAATCAACTGACATTTATGGCACAAATGTGGGATGTATTGATACGATTTACTATATTAATTGGACTATGGTTATGCTCATAGATGTTGAAAGTACTTTTAAAAAATTTGTTATCATTTATGATTATACCACATATTAAAATAGAAATTAATATGATTAATAGAATCTTTCTCTCATGTGTATATGACCTGTGATTTGTGTTTAGCGAAGAGAATCTGGGTAAAGTAAAGCATATTGGAGATGCAATTAAGGCTCTGAATCATTTAGATTTGAGTTACAGAAAAGGGAGTTAATCCTGGGATGTTAACTACTGTATATACTCGAGTATAAGCCGAGATTTTTCGGCACAAAATTTGTGCCGAAAAACCCAAACTCGGCTTATACTCGGGTTATACAGTTTAATTGATTCAGTGCGCATGCACCTAATCAAATGCACGTAGTCTCCAGTCCTCTTCTGCCGTCTGCTTGAGGGGGCGGTGCTTCAGCTCAGTCCACAAGTCCCGGCTGAGCTGAAGAGGTAGGCGGCTGAACTGAACTGTATTCCACTGAACTATTTAACCCACAACTATATAACCCACAGCTTGATTACCT
>CAUYPK010149787.1:0-110534 GCA_963574355.1 Loris lydekkerianus | reverse complement strand
GTTGTTGCTAGTTTACAGTTTTTCTTTAGCAATAAATATTGAAAAGCATTTAACCTACTGATTCCTCAATTATTGTAATTGTTTTGGGTATGTATTTTTATTTTTGAAATTTACCAGTGGCTGCTGCATTTTCCGCCTCGGCTTATACTCGAGTCACTAAGTTTTCCCAGTTTTTAGGTTAAAATTAAGGGGGTCGGCTTATACTCAAGTATATACGGTATTTGCCGATTTTATAACAGGGTTCATAAATAAGAGCCTATTTCCCACGCGCTGTGCTTTATACAAATAGCTTCTATTCCTGAGAATACATACAATACATATAAGTCCCACATTCCAGACGGGGCAACTGAAGTTCAGGGATGTTAAGTAACTTTTTTATTTTTTAAGTAACTTCTCTAAGGCTTTTCTATGATAGCTCAGCATAGTCAAGATTCAATCTCCTCTTCCTTTGGAGTCTTAGACATTGTACAACTGTGGGGCTTATCTTTTGCTGGATACTGCAGTTTCATAGTAGCCTGTCCTCTCCTTCTGGTTTCTACTCTTTGTCAACAGAGACAGTGTCCAGGATCCAGCTTGGGGCTTCACAAAGTAGGGGTTCCATCAATATCTACTGAGTCACTGAAGGGTAGGTTAAAAGGGGCTGGAGGAATATAATCCAGAGAGTATTTCTTTAAAAAAAAAACCTAGAGTATGCAATAAACTAAAGCACAAATGAGCACTAATTAGTAAAGGAGGCAAGTTAATTAGTAAGAAGAGCAGTTCACACCACATGTACCTGACAGTAGAGAACAGCCCTGTGTCAGATGGGGCTCCAGGGAGTGCGAGTCTTTAACATATAAAAATTAATGGTAAGACTCACAGGCCAATGCCACATTGGCGGCAGCATCATTTCTTGAACTCTTTTAGAAAAAAACAAGAACTGTTTAGGCTGGACTGAATGTATTATCTGAATGTGAGCATGTAGAAATCATTCCAAACATTTTCCTCTGTAAGAATCACATCCACCATATCTCAAGCGTTAAAGGTGTAGATTAAATGAAAGGCAAACACAGCTCATGGAATCAGGAGAGTTCTCTAGCTTTGTCCTCAGATGAGGCCACAGCCCAAGTGGCTGAACACCAGTCTTCTATTTGTCCTCCTCATCCTAACAATTCCTTGTGCGTACTCTCAGCCCCTGCTCCAGAATCCCTTTCCCAAGTCTGTAGCTGCTTCTCTCTGTGACCCAAGAACAATGACATTTCAGAACATATCTAAGTTGGGGACAGCTTGTGCTATCCTTTATGAACACATACATGTCAAAATATTTTGTGCCATTAGGGGTAAGACTTTGAGCTGCCACAGCATGCTAAAATGTTAATTCACCAAATTTGTTCTGGAACACTTGAAAAATGACACCAGTTTGGCCATTTTTCTCCATTTCTCAATAATAGAAAGTAAGATTAAAGCAAGTTCCTTGTGAACCATCACTCTGTGACCCTCATCACTGAATAATACTAAAGTTCAACAATTAGGGGCTAGGTTAAATTTTACCTTTACCCCAGTCTTGGCAAAAAATTTGCTAAATAAATGAACTGTTATTATAAGGAAGATTTCAGCCTGATTATTGTAAAAGCACATCAAACAAAAATGGTTTTCAGAAATTATTCCACATTAAACTGCCTTTAGATTTTAGTTAGGCTAAAGAGAGACCTGATGAACAAGTCCAAGAAATGGTAATTTAATGATCACTTAACTACTATGCCAAGTACCCTCTAAATACGTTATACATATTATGTCATTTAATGCTGACCATCCCATACAGTAAAAACATCTGGGTCTGATGTTTTCTTTATAAAAACAGTCTTTAAATCTCTAACTTTTTATCACATAGATTTTCAAACATACATAATGGTAGAGAGAATGTTATAATAAATCCTTATGACCTTACGACCAATCTACAAGAAAATTTCTTTTCTTTTTTTTTTTTTTTGCATTTTTTGGCCGGGGCTGGGTTTGAACCCACCACCTCCAGTATATGGGGCTGGCACCCTGCTCCTTTGAGCCACAGGTGCTGCCCGAACAAGACAACTTTTAATTTCTGTTTTTAATGTTTATAGGCTAACTGGTCTTATGTAGCTTCTTGAGTCAGTTTTAATAAGTTAGGGATTTATCCACTGTGCCTAAGATTAAAAATATATTGACCCGCCTGGTGCAGTAGCTCACATCTGTAATACTAGCACTCTGGGAGGACAAAGCAGGTGGATTGCCTGAGCTCATAAGTTCAAGACAAGCTTAAGCAAGAGTGAGACCCCATCTCTAAAAATAGCTGGGTGTTGTCTACTTGGGAGGCTGAGGCAAGAGGATTGCTTGACTCCAAGACTTTGAGGTTACTGTGAGCTATGATGCCATTGCACTCTACCCAGAGGATGACCATGTGAGACAGTCTCTCTCTCTCTACACACACACACACACACACACACACACACGCAGAGGATTGCACATGAACTTTACATACATGCCTTAAATTTGTTTAAAATATTCTATAGTTACCTAACTGCAGATAGGCAGGCTTTTCTTTACCAACATTGCTTATTTGTGACTTTTCTCTTTTTGTGTTCCTTGATCAACCTTGGGAGAGGGTTGCAAACTCTATTAACCTTTTCAAACAATCAAGTTTTGGCTTTCTTAATTCCATCTACAGTAAAATGTTAAATTTTCCCTTAATTTCAACTCCTTTCGAAACGTCCTTCCTTCTGTTCTCTGTGGGGTTATTATGTAGTGCTTTTGCTAGCTTAGGATGGATGCTATATTATTTAGGAAGTGGAACCATCACTAGCAGCAACACGAGAGAAAGAATACTTACAAGAATTAGACCTAACTCTGGGAAGAGCTGGGGAAGTGAAGGTGGTGGTGGTAGCTGTGGTGGGGGCACTAATCACTCCTTCTGGAGCCCTGGAGCAGGAGGACCATTCAGCGTTTGTATTCAGGGAACTCAGATGACAGGCTCATATAGCACCAAAGTGGACCTACAAGGTAGGAGGGTACAGAATAGTCTAAGGAAAGCTGAACCCTCTGTGGCCCACAGAAAAGAATCTGGGGGTGGCCAGCCAAAGAGAAGAAGAGGAAGAAAATGAGAATAATCTAGAACTTTCCAAAACCTATCTCTGCTTTTGTTCCTCCCTGTATCTCACCCTTAAGTTCATTTCATAAAAGCTACTGACCAAGCATGGTGGCTCACATAAGTAATCCTAGCACTCTGGGAAGCCAAAGCAGGTTGATTGCTTGAGCTCAGTAGAGTTCAAGACCAGCCTGAGCAAGAGTTAGACCCCATCTCTCACTCTTTTATTAAAAAATAAAATAACCAGGCCACTACTGAGGGTGATCAAGTGAGACTATGTCTCAAAAATAAACAAACAAAGGATATTGCTTCATTCATTCCACCTCCCAGCCTCCTACAAATTCATCTTTTGTCCAATTCTAATCTGAACTATGTGAGGGAGAAGATCACGGGAAACACAGTTCCTCGTTTAACCAATTTGACCAGAGAACATTCTAGTACAGATGCTTTCATCTAATTTCCAGCCTTTTCTCAGTACATTTCAAAGTACTATTCAGCTGTAACACATAAGCTTTAATATGGGATATTTTCATTAATTTCTAAATGTTTTATTAATGTCCATAAGGTCTGCTTTGTCCTGTGGTTTATTTGAATACATGGCTCATAATTTCCCAACATACTGTTTTTTTTTTTCTTTCTAGTTTTTGTTACTGAGTTTTAATACTTTAAATGTAGTCAATTTTCTTAAGTATTTTATGTGTCCTTTAAAAATATGCATTCATAGGCTGGGTGCAGGGGCTCACTTCTGTAATCCTAGCACTCTAGGAGGCTGAGGTGGGTAGAGTACTTGAGCTCAGGAGTGCGAGACCTGCCTAAGCAAGAGACCTGGTTTCTAAAGAATACCTAGGTGTTGTGGTGGACACCTGTAGTATCAGCAACTTGGAAGGCTGAGGCATGAGAATCACTTGAGCCCAAGACTTTGAGGTTACTGTGAACTATGCCGCTACAGCACCCTACCAAGAGTGACTCTGTCTTAAAAAAAAAAAAAAAAGAAACAGTATGCATTCTTCAAATGTTGGGTTGAGTTCAGGATACCTTTCATATGTTTTTGGCATCAAGCTTAACAATGCTTGCTTCATCTATCTAATACAGAATAACAGACTGTTTCATTCTTCCTTGTGATTTTAATTTTTACTATAACTTACGATGTCATACTATTAATATAGTAAGCATATATATTTTTAGAATTGTTTTGTTTCTGGTAAATGGAATGTATTAGGACCTTTATCACTAATAATGCTTTTTGCCTTAAATTCCATTATGAATACACCAGCTTTACTTTGATAGGGCTCTGCCTGACAAGTAATTTTACATACTTTAATTGTAACTTTTTTCTATGTTGTAGTGATGATTCTTATGAGAAGCACTCTGCCAAAACTCTAACAAAATACAGCAATAATCTTTCTCTCTTAACTGAAATAATTTGTCCATTTACATTTAACATAATTTAGTGGTTATTCTAGAAATTGTTGTGGGTCAGGAGTCCTGGTCCCTTGAACCCAGTTGACCTGGTTGAATTTCTCATCTGAGACTGAAAGTTCAACTGAGGCACAGGGATAACCAAAAGCAAAAGTGAATGGAAACTGAAAATTAAACTGGAGCAGCACAGGCAGCATTCACAGAAAGCAAAAGTAACCTAGCCAAGTTTCAGGGTAACAAAGAAAGATCTTATTTAGGAAGAACAAAGAGAAAGTTTAGAGCACTTCCAAGAGAGTCAGAAGTGGGTCTCTGTTATGGAAGAGCAAAGGGGGGGGGGGGGGGGCCAAAGGCCTACAGATTGGTTTCAAGTCTTTTTCATTCGTCTCTCTGCACCTCCAGGCAGTACTATGCTTTTCTATTGGTCATTGATTGTCCCTTTCTATTGGTCACTGGTTACCTAGGTTACTTCATACCCACATTCTTATGGGCCCTCCATCCAGACTTCCTGGTTTAGCAGGCCACATTTTCCTCCCACCCTCCTTAAAGCCCCTTTTTGTCTCTTCTAAGAAACAAACACTGAAATGTGTTTGTACACTAAAAATCTTAGCCCCCCCAAACTGACTGAATGGACCCTTCTTGCCCAAGGGAGCCCTGTCACCCCACAAAAAACCTTAAAGGTAAATTGTTGACCATGAAAAGGGAGGTTAGACCAAGCTAGTTATACCCTGTCCCTTTTGGAGTTACTTTCCATAAGGAAAAGATAATGAGGTTATTAAGAAAACTAAGGTCTTATAAGACAAAGGTTACCTCACATCTGCAGGTCATCAATTTACTTAAAGCTCCCTGGAGTCTGGGCATATTTCCAGTGGCTTATCTCTGATTAACATGCTTCCTTAACTTAAAACATCTCAACACTTTAGATAAAGCCTTATTTCTTCAACCAGTTACAAATCAAAGCATCTTTAAACCTACCTATAACCTGTAATTTCCTACTTCAAGATGTCCTCCCTTTTGAGACTGACCAATATATGCTTTCCACGCACTCATTTATGATTTAACCTGTGACTCTAGTCTTCATAAAATGTATAAAACCAAACTGTGTTCCCACCATGGCAAGACCACTTGCTCAAGGCTTCTTGGATGTGGCTTTCTGGGCCATCATTGCACTGCTCTGAATAAACCTCTTTATTTTATGGAGTTTGCATTCTTTTTTCTTGACATATATTAAAGCCTAAATTTTGTCAGTTTCTTTCTCTTTAGCTTTATCTAACATGTATGCATCTAATTACCTCCTGACTAATATCTACTATTGACACTTTTTTTTTTTTTTTAAATTAAGCTCACAGGACAGTTAATTCTGGTTGAAATGTACCTATCTATTTACCACTTTATTTTCTAGCCCTTCTTTGAACTCTTGTTTGAAATTTCTTACCTCCTTTCTTTAGTATACACACTTCAGAATCCCCTCTCATAAGAATATGCTGATCTTCTTTCTTTGGTCTAAAATTGCTTTAATTTACTCTCATATTTGCAAAACATATTTAGCTGGGCACACAGCACAGGCTGTGATTTTCTCTGCGCATTCTGAAGACACTGCTGTACTATTTTCTGCTTCTGGCTTCACTTCTGTCAGCTGAAAGTTACCTACATGTTGTGACTGCTTAAGATTTTTGTTTTGGTGGCACTCTGCTGCTTTCCCTATCTAGATATGGATCTCTTTAAAAGTTTTACTCTTTCTCTAGATGCCCTTGAGATAAAAGAAAAAGAAAAAAAAAGTTTTAACTTTGTTTGGGATTCGCAGGGTGTCCTGAATCTGTGGATTGGCATCTTACAATCACTTTTGGAAAACTCAACTATTCTACATGTCTCAAGGCCTGCTTTCTTTCTTTTTCTTTCTTTCTTTCTTTCTTTCTTTTTTTTTTTTTTTTGTGGATCCAATAGTACTACATTCTCAATACTTAATTTATCTTCTAGTTTATTTTTTCTTAGATTCTCTCTAATCTGTCACTACTAAGTTTTTTTTTTTTTTCTTTTTTGAGACAGACTCTCCCTATGTCACCCTTGGTAGAGTGCCATGGTGTCACAGCTCACAGTAAACTCAAACTCCTGGGCTTAAGGTATTCTCTTAACTCAGCCTCCCTATATGTAGTTAGAACTACAGGCACTAGTTACAATGTGTGGCTATTTTTAGAAACAGTGGCTCGCTCTGGCTCAGGCTAGTCTCTAATTCCTGAGCTCAGGCAATCTATCTGCCTCAGCTTCCCAGAGTGCTACCTATCAAGCTTTTACTGTATATACTCGAGTATAAGCTGAGATTTTTCGGCACAAATTTTGTGCCGAAAAACCCGAACTTGGCACAAATTTTGTGCCAAAAAAACTCGGCTTATACTCGAGTGTATAGGTAATTTAAATTTCTATTTTTCATACATTATACAGGGTGTCCACAAAGTTCGTATGCAATTTACTATGTTAAACTATTTTAAATTGCATATGAACTTTACGTCCACCCAGTATTTGCCATTTTCAAGTTTTCTTTGTAATTTTGATAGTATTACTCCTCAAATATATTGTCAATCTCCTCTTCCATTTTTTAGACACAGCAAACCTATTTATTATATGTATTATGTCTGATGAATTCAGTACCTTAAGATATCGCAGGTTCATTCTGTTGACTTTTGGCATAATTTGTTTTCTTGTGTTTTGAGATATATTTGATAATATATAAACCTCTTTGAAGGTTCTGTATGGTCAAATTAAGGTGGGTTCCTCCACAAATGATTTGCATTTGCTTCCTGCACGGGGATAAGAGACTATCAAGTTGGTACCACTTTAATTAGATTCTTACTAGAATGTTTTTCTGACCATTCAGCTAGTAAATCCATGAGCTGCTTTGAGGTTGCAAATGTTCTGCAGAGATTTATTTTTTGCTCCTCCACACAACTGTAAGGTTCAAGACAGAAAATTTTCCTTGGGGAAGCCTCAGGTTTTTTCTAACTTGCCACTACCAAGAGAATGTAGCTTAGAGGTACCAGTTCCATGGAGGGAGGAGCCTGCAAAAATTATACAGTTCAACTTGGGTGGGCCTAGGGTTTTGCCTGTGTAGTTCTGGACGCTATAAAACCCTAAGAGCAAGTTCAGGGTGAAAGTCAGCTTTCAGTGCTCAGTTTATCTTTCTGGGTTTCCAAATTTCACTTGGTATTTAGCATCTGAGCATGTCCTCCTGTCTTTTGAGATTGGGAGTATCTTGAAAAAACAAAAAAAAATTCCAGTGACCCTACAGGCAGTATGATTTACAGTGGTTCAGGAAGATAGCTTGGCAACTAAACCACCTAGGTTCAAATCCCTGCATAATAGTTATTAGCTAGGCAGCCCTAGGAAGTTATTTAAACTCTTCTTCAGTAATCCTACCTGTAAAAATGAGAGTAAGAATAGTGCTTGACTCATACATGGATTTTTGTGAGGATTAAATGAGTTAGTGTACAGAAAGCATTTAGAACATGACTAGTTGTTGTCAGCCCTCAAAAAATAACAAAAAACAAAAACACCTTTTATTATTATCATTACTGTAAGACTGTGGCACCATAATGAGACCTTACAATGCAGATACCGACTTCCTACTTCTTAATATTGCTCTTCTATTATCATATTGTGAAGTCAAGCTCTACAAAATGCAATTGTACATTAACATTTCTTTTGATGAAGGCTCTATTTAACCAAATACATAAAACACATAAATACATGCATAATAATGAATGGCAGACACACTCCCCTGAACACCCTTATTTATCCACTTTTATAATTTAGGACCAAGAAGGAGCACAATGAAATTAAGAGGAATAAACCAAAATAGCCCAAAGAGTAGTCTGAATGATGCCTACTGGAGGGAACCAGCTGTTGCCATCAAATGTAAAGGTGAGTGCGTTAGTGGGAAAAAAAGGAGTAGGGGTTGTTAAATGTGGTATCCCTTGCTCTTACTGTGCCTTATGAGGCAGAGGTACACAAATAACGGGCAGAAGGGGGTTTTTAGGCCCAGAACGGCTACGTTGACAGGGGTAAAAAGATATGTGCTATGCATGTGCTTTAGTAAGACAAGTTGAGTATTTTTTTATTTTAGTATATGCACATTCTTAAAGTATCTAAATGCAGCTCATTATCAGAAAGACAGTTTGTTTTAAAAGATGGGATCTTAGCTAAGCACCTGTAGCTCAAGCAGCTAAGGTGCTAGCCACATACACCAGAGCTGGGTCGGTTTGAATCCACACAGGACCTGCAAAACAACGACAACTACAACCAAAAAATAGCTGGGCGCGGTGGTGGGCGCTTGTAGTCCCAGCTACTTGGGAGGCTGAGGCAAGAGGATCGCTTAAGCCCAAGAGTTGAAAGTTGCTGTGAGCTGTGATGCCAAAGCACTCCACCCAGGGCAACAGCTTGAGGCTCTGTCTATTAAAAAAAAAAAAACAAGAGAGAGAGAGAGATGTGATCTTGTCCTGTTGTCTTGCCCAGGCTGCAGTACACAGACAACAATCTTAACTCCCTGCAGCCTCAAATTCCTGGGACCAAGTGGTCCTACCACCTCAGCCTCCTGAGTAGCTGGGACTACAGGAACAAGCCACTGTGCCTGGCCCACAATTTTTTATTGAGTATTTCTGTTGTGAGGTAAAAGGTGAGCCCTGCAAGAGAAATGAGAGCCTGTTGATTTTTAAACATTTTTTCTTAACAAAATAAAATGTCCTTGCCTAAATTGGGATTTGTGTTGTGCTGTTATCTTTGATCAACTCCAGTCGGAACCCCTAATAGCTGCACTGTGGTAATACTTACAGACTGGACTCCAAGCATTTCTGTTTTTCAGTGAGCTCAAGGCTAGGCTTCGCCAGCAGAGGGCGACGTGGGGACACAGTCGCAGTTCCAGGGGACTGTGTTTTTACATTTTCTTGCTCTTGCTTCAAGGTCCCTTGGTGGTGCATGTGTACTACGACATCTGGTGATGCTCTGCTCCAGTCTTGTGCTCAGAGCACACAGTCCCTTCATGAGCACACAGCCTGTCCTGGGCCGAGTAGCCACCTTTCTATAGGCCTTTCACATAGACTCTGAAAGCTGCAGGCCTGTGCCTACAGTAGTACCCCAACTCCCACCAGCCTCAACTGCTTGCACCCCAGACAACGCAGCGAACATCCCAGCCATCCATAGGGAGTTACATCCATATCCTCTCCAAGACAGTCTGGCCCTAGACCTGGGGAATAGTGTCCAAGTCTGTCCCTCCTTGGGTGTTCTTCAGCCCCAGGGTGACTTTTGAGTTAAAACCCTACTATCTTCACTTAATAATTCTTTTGTTTTTGGGGGACAGTCTTACTCTGTCACCTTGGTAGAGTGCCGTGGTGTCATAGGTCATAGCTACCTCAAACTCCTGGGTTCAAGTGATCCTCTTGCCCCAGCCTCCCAGGTAGCTGGGGCTACAGGTGACCACCACAACATCCAGTTAGTTTTCTTATTTTTAGTAGAGATGGGGTTTCACTCTTGCTAAGGCTGGTCTCCAACTTGAGCTCAAGCAATCCACCCACCTCTGCCACCCAGAGTGCTAGGATTACAGGTGTGAGACACCCTGACATTAATAATTTCTTATATGAAAGGTCTCCTATTTAAATTTCTATGCCATTTCTGTCTCCTGGTTTGACCCAAACTAACACAGGAGTTCCCTGGGCATTTGTGAATTCACACAGCCATGTATTTTCTTCTTCATCAACCACACAATAAATTTTTTTTAAATGGTGTCTTCTCATGCACATTTCAATGAAAAGTTGGCCAACGTTCCTCATGCTTTCAAAAACTGTGAATGATGTCAGAAAGTATCTTTCAGACTATTTTACTCTTTCTTATCTCATATGAAACAATTCTACGGTCAGTACTTTGACTACCCAAGGATTTAAAGTCAAATTAAATATTTCATCTTTTTAAAACACCCTGTTATTCCTCCATTCCACAAAGAAGGACTGGTCTACTGTTCATTATTTCAAAATAAGAAATAGAAGAGTTCATCATCCCTTACTCTAAACTATTTTATAACAGGAATTTGGAGATCCTAGTCACTTGGAAACCATTTTATTTTGACAGGAACATGCAGATCCTAATTATTTCCACGCTTAACACTCACAACTAAGATAATAAAAGTACATTTAAAAATACAGATAATTTGTCCATTTATTCCTTGAGGACCCAGTGGTACAGATTGTACACTAGGAACAGGGGCATCAAAAGATAAACGAGGGACCCTGCCTTTTGCTATTGGGAATAGAATTAGAGCACAGGTGAAGTAAGACAGGGGAAGGAGGAGACTTGGTACCAAAAGACAGCAAAATCTTCCCAAGTCACCCTTGTACTCACAGACCAGCATTATTAAACACTTCTTAAGTATACACCCATATATTCGGGGTTGAAAAATAAGATCAAGCATCTTCAGGAATAAAGATATAAAAGCTTCATATCATGTCTACTTGGACTTGGGTTCTTAAATGTAAGAGCTGAATCAAAATATAAAACAAAATCACCTGTAACATAGCAATTACTTAAAAAATTAGAAAAAAAGAAAGAAGAACATGCAATATGTTCTGTTTGTAGTGTTTTTTCCATATTCCTTGCTAATAGAAACAAGGAAATAGCCAGGATTACTAAAGTTTTTAGGATATCCAATTCTTCAGCATGCAAATATTAATAACTTGACATTTTACAACTGTATTTTCAGTAACATTTGAGATTCCCGGGATAAATAGTTTCCAATCTATATGTGCCTCTTTGACATGTGAGGAAGGCCTCAAGAAATGCCACAGTTTTAAAGTTATCAAAATGGAATTTTAAAGGTAATGAGTTGCATATCACACTTAAGTAGAGAGTTTCAATAGCACTGTAACAAACGCTCTACTCTTTCTCCTCCAAAATTATTTTAAAAGGTCATACCAGTCTAATAGTGATTCGTAACTGCCGAGAGTTTTTTTTTAAATGAGCATCTTATAAACTATGATTTATTAAATATAAATGCCTGAGGTAGGAAAATCTTATGTACATCAAGAAATACTCAAAATATGGAATTAGCATCTCTCAATGACTAGAAAAATCTGGCCCTATATTTACTTAATTTTTTATTTTAATTTTAAGTAAGCTAATTTCCCACAAAGATAGAAACATATTTTAAATTTCAGCATTTTCTACTCTAACCAGCCAGCAGGAAACCAACATAAAATTTAAAAGAAGAAAACTATGAAAAAATCTTATATAAGTCAAAGCCTTTCAATTCTTATCCTACTATGGGAACAGAAAGCAAGATTTCCGGAAATAGATTATTAACTAGAAAAAGACAAACAGAGGCACAGTCCTAACATTAACGATTCAGCAAAGAACTTAAAAAATTAAACAGTGCATTCCAAGATGTGGCTGCAAGAAGTTCTATAAATTTTCAAGCTAATTTAATGACCTCTGAGAAACTTTTGATAACACTCAAATAGCTCTATAGAGCTTCCCTGTAAGTCATGTTTGCCAATATCATTAATGTGGGATAAAGCAAAAAGAGAGCTTATCGTCCACAGATTAGAAAATTAAGGACCAGAAATTTCTTTTTCCTTTAAAAACTGCTCTGTTACTGATCTTATGGGCAGGTGGAATAAACAAGATACAGTTTTAGAGGCACAAGGAGATCACTCAGCCTTTAAAATAAATACTCTGACTAGCCCTAAGAGAGTATCTCATATTCCACCGTCAGAGAATCTTTTTACTGGCTGTTGCATTCCCAAAGTTAGAAGGACATTACAGCTTATTCATTAGTCCATACTCACTCAAGGACTATGTCTGAATTACATTTAGGTTACAAGTTCTTTAAGGGAAATGACTGCATCTCCTGCATCTCTATGGCTCGAGAGTCTGGCAGACAATAATCCAGAAAATAACTGTGGTGTGGGGAAAATTACCTAAGAACCAGTCAGGTAACTTTCTTCTTGAACACTTGGAATCTTTTGGGAATAAAACTGATGAGTGCTGTGTTTTGAATTGGAAGAGAGGACAAGAGGGAGCCAGGCTTGGGTCAGAGTTTGGAGTTCTTGACAAATGTAAGCAAAGTGAAAATTCAGGGTAGTGGAGTGGATGAGAGAAGCAGGGGAAGTGCCTGCAGAGAAAATTCTGGAAGGCTAGGTGAAACAATGGAAAAAACACACTTTGTTTATTGCACAATGTTTTGGAGACTTCCCTCTGCCAGGGAGCCAACTGTAAACGTCACTATCCTATCCCAACATGTGTTAAGTCAGTGGAGGGTGACTTGGAAATTATGTAACCAATTTGAAAAATTACCGAAAACATTTTAAATTCTACCTATAACTGAGTTAGCTGGGTAGTAAAATAACCAAGGTTAATGCCATAGGTAAAGAAAAGGAAAAATTGCTACACTATCTCATGCCTTTTCTTTCTTTCCTAGGAAACTGAAAGTTATATGGGCCCTATATTTGTTCTTTTTAAATGGGAAAAAGCAGAGAAAATAAAACTACAACCTGTTTTATTTGTGTGTTAGCTACACAGCCTGGGGCTATTTTTCCTTTTCCCAAACAGTGTACATTTTAGAGCTAACACAAAGAGAGGTGGCGTGTTGAGCTCCAACAAGCAAGCAAAGTTTTACTTGCGACAAAAATACTTGACCAGATGGCTCACAAAACATGCCCAGAGCACAGTTAAATGTTCACAGGAAGCGAGGAACTTGCTGGTTCTATCTGTTTTTGTTTGCATTCCACTTAGAACCAAGAGTTTGGAAATGCTCAGCAAATCACCCCTGGGCAGAGTGACTCTTTGCTTAGCACTCTACCTAAGTGTTAACACCTTAGATGTGCTGAATTCTAACAATTACAGAGACAAATCTCTAAGGCTATGGAATTTCACCAAAGGTATTTCAAAAATTGCTGGATGCTTTGTAGAGGAACACTGGGAAAGCACTGACACAGGCCAGGTCAGGGCTGGGGTTGGAAAGCATCAACAAGAAGTGATGGAAACCATCAGACCGCATAACCATGCACAGCTAGAGAACTGAGAGATCTCTGTTCACTCTGTTCAGAGCAGAAGTACCTGTGCTTGTTTCTGGTTCACTATCACTATCCTCCAATGCTCTCCAGAGGACGGCTGCTGTTGCTTATGTGTCTATTGGTATTGTTGCTTTAAAACTCTGACTGGGAAAATCAGTTTTTGATTTCATTTTATGACTTGCGAAGAGATGCGTGGCCTCTTTCCCCCCAAAAAAAACAACAAAAAAAAACAACTCTACAAAATCCATCCAAAGATTTCATCCACTCATTCCGGCAAAGAGAACTAGCAAGTATCTTCAGCACCCTGGCAGGGCTGGTCCCCATTCTAGATAATGCTTCTACCAGTTAACTCCTTTTCACCTGCTTTAATCTTGAACACAAAGGTCTCTGACTAGCTATTGACAAACATCTTTGGCTGTGAAACCACCTGGATAAAAAATAACGGAGAAAATGGTGGAATCTCTGTTCACAAGTGAAGGTAGGAAAGGGTAGGTTTGAAAAAATCTGAATTAGGATAAATATTATCCTCACTGAAAATGTTTCCTTGTTCCATTGTGTTGCCAGTGAGACGATTTCAAAGACAAAGGCTTGGGCATCAGTGGGTGAATTCTACAATAATGGTTGTCAAAACCAAATTCGGTGCACCCTCCATAGATGACCAACTCCCTACATTGACCACATCCTTAAGTTGACATAATTTTCATAGAACATGAATGCACCACATGCACTTGTCAGTACAGTAGGCCCCATTCCTTATGTTGACCACCCCCGTATGGTGACCAGTTTGTCACAGTCCTTTGGGTAGCTGTAGTTGTTAAACTATTTCTCCCTAGGTTGGCAAATGTTATGGTGCCCACACCTCAAAGCAATCCCTTACTCCTATTGTCCTTTCCCTGGGGCCATCTCAGGCCTCCCCATAATCTAGCACCTAAAGACATGACAAGGAGACTGTGAACATGAACACCAAGGCTTCAGGCAGTTTCCTCAGCAGCTGGTAGTCATGCCCAGGCATCACATGATCAGACCCCCACCCCTGGGAAGCTCTGCAGGACCAGTGAAATGGGTTGGGCAAGCTTTCTCTCATTTTCTGCCCAGTGTAACAAAATGAAAAACAAAAAAGGAGCTCAACTTGTACTTTACCTAACAAATGCAAACAAGGTACCTAATTGTATTACCCTTATATTAATCTGAAAATTTTTTAAAGGATGGGGGGAAGGAAGAAAATGGACTTTGGCCACTCAGAGAAACATAATTTATTTGAACCAAGGAAGGCCCTCAGTTTAAATTAATGAAATCTCAGTGTCAAAATAGGTTGCCTGGGGCCTTTGGGTTCTCTAGCCAATCAGCTCACTTGCTGATCAGTGCTAAGGCTGGAACCTAACTTCAGCCTCACTCTCAGCCTACTGTGCTTCCCCCACCTCGCTCTGCCTGTAGTATTTTCAAATGTATGAAAAACTGGAAGGTGAACAATATGAGATGATCTTCCTTAAAATACAAGAAGGACTCCTAAGGGACGCACAGGTGACCATTTATTGGAAGCTTTTAACATATGCATAAGGATTTCTTTCCTTAAGTTAAACAATCCTGCTATCATATTCATTATGCCACTCACCTTGTTAACAGAATCTTCCCTAACCTGTGCAAAGACGTGACTCTACTAATCAATTTTTAACTAGGGCCTCATGAAAAATTTCATGAGCACGGAAAGTAGAGAAAATAAAGAAAGGTTAAAATTACAGGTTTCAAGATACTTCTATATATATGCAACATAGAACAAAGAAATGGCAGGCCTAGGAAATGTTATTTTTTAAAAACAAAGATGATGAAGAGGAGAGAAAAAGAATATGAGTAAGTGATAATCTATTGACAACTTTTCCAAACCATACAAGACCCTTGGGCTTTTAAAAATGACCCACATTTACCCTGGAACTGCAGAAAAGCTGGCTCTGCAAAGTCAGATGGTTCAGGCCACTGCGTCATTCCTGTATATGGTTTCAAAACGCTGCCTGATAGCATGGTAACCATACACCAATGAATGTCCTACAAAATGCCATCAAGGCCTCCCTTGGGAAAATCCCACGGAATTTAACTCTATTTCTAAGATGTTCCCAAGGCTCTAAAAATCAGGTCCTCATTGAAGGAGCCTCAGAGCAGGGGGAGACTTACACATCATCCACCCTGCCTGTTGACAGGACAGGGAAAGGAAGAAAAGAAGAACCCAGGGACTTAAACAGGGTCACAGCTAGTGGCAGAGTGGGTATTAGTATCTGCTATGGGGACTCCCAGTTCAAGGGCTCTTTCCTCTTTATCTCACTGCCTCTTCTTTCCAGTCTTGATAAGAATGGAAGTTTCTAACCAATCAGTTGTTTTCACAAGGAGAGTTATGCATAACAATTGTATTATGTTTTAATCTGGAGATTTGAGTACTGTACATAAATTAAAGATTTGAGTCCTGGGTTTTTCCTTGTTTTAAGCTGACATAGAAATTGGCAGTTCCTACACTTTCCACTTCAGCAAAGTGTTCTCAACTGCCCTCAGACTTTAGCTCCCTCCCAGCTTCACTAGTATTAAGAAACAAAAAAGCCTGGACCAGGCTCACAGCTGGAATGCCAGCTCTCTGAGAGTCTAAGCTAGGAGGATTGCTTGAGCTCAGGAGTTTGAGACCAGCCTGAACAAGGGAAAGACCCCAACTCTATATAAAACAGACAAACTAGCCAGGCACTGTGGCGGGCACTTGTAGTCCTACCTACTCAGGAGGCTGAGGCAGGAGAATCTTGAGGCCAAGAGTTTGAGTTTGCAGTGAGCTAGGCTAGGACAGCAATCTATCCTGGGCAACAGACCAAGACTCAGCCTCAGGGGAAAAAAAAAAAAAAAGAAGAGGAAAAGAAAGAAAAAGTTAGCTAATTTGCTGCATGAGCTTAAGCCATGTGCTCAGGGTAAGATGGATGGAAGGAGGTTTCCTGGCCTGTACCATGTTCAAAGGGGCTAGAAGAGCCTCTCTCCATCTCTATTTGGAACCCATGTAAGTTACAAACAGGTGAAAAATTAACTGATTTTCAACCCCCCTGGCTCATAGACCACTGTGTGCAGAGGTCCTAGCATGACTTTGGGGCACTTTTTCTTCCTGGAGGCAGCATAAAGGCTCAATTCATGGCACTCACCATTCTCAAACCTCACCACCCCGCCCAAGTTTGAACAAACTCACACTAGTTTTAGAGATGTTGTCCTATTGTCCCAGTCTGTCTCCACAAGCTCCTACACACTTGACCTTGAGGCCTCCAGGCTGGAATGGCACTAGAGCCAGGCCTCTCACTTAGGGTCATCCTGTGCTTTCTCCAGATGTCTTTGTCTCCCTGATCACTGCAAAGTGCATTCTGTAAAAAGTCCCTTTAGATGTGGATAGCTGAGTCATGGCTGGTATCCCAGAAAAGGGGAACTTTTTTGCTGCTTTGCCCTTGAGTGGTCCTCACTCTCAAACAGCTGTGAACCTTTTTCTTCGTTTATTTTCAAGCAATTAAAACTACAGCTTGGTATCATTACTGTAATCTCTCCCATTGTGTGCAGAAGAATTTTTTCTGCTTTAGGATTTCATGTGTCTCTCCCAGCAGATAGAACAGTCGAGAGGCACTGTGCACCTCACAAAAGTGACCTGGGTGGTTTTCATGCCTGAAAAAGCCAAATACTTGGAAATGAGAAGCAAAAAACATACATGTGGCCACATTTTCCTCTCCTCTGCTTCCTTGTCCACATGGAAAAGAAGAAAAACTTTTAGATATGTGCAAAGGATTTGTAAAATATGAGCTTTGGCTAAGCAAATGTTTTTGAAAATATTTGGACCATCCAAATAGAACAGATGTTTTTGCAAAATTTTCCATCATCCAGTCACTGCAGTCCCCTGGGCAATTCTGCCCAAAGTCCAGATGGCGGGCAGGTTGTCAGTGGCAGCTGGGCTGAAGAAAGTTCCCTAGATCCTCTAGCCCTTCTTACATTTTAGAACAAGCTCCGCCTCCTCCCCCACCCTCAGTGTTCCAAGCGGGTAGCAGGAAGATGGCATTTGGACAGCCCTGAGGGCCAGGGACAGAGCAGGAAGGCGACAGGAAGGTACCAAATTCTCTCCACAACATTCGTCAACAAAGCCTAAAATTTCACAAGTACAAGGCTTGTTTCTTACTATGTCCTGAAGCACTAAGGTCGTCCAAAATCCCCTATTAAAACGTGAGCTGCTCGAGGGCACAGACTGTGGTTTTATTCATCTCGGGACCCCCAGCACTAGCACACTGCAGACACAGAGCAGACACTTAATAAGTTTGACCGACTGGAATGAAAGCTATGACTACCTCCGTGGGAACAGCGCCACGACCAGTGGGCACCTTAGCTAGCGCTGGCT
The DNA here is from genome assembly GCA_963574355.1 of Loris lydekkerianus. Taxonomy (NCBI): domain Eukaryota; kingdom Metazoa; phylum Chordata; class Mammalia; order Primates; family Lorisidae; genus Loris; species Loris lydekkerianus. The sequence continues at coordinate 92,584 of CAUYPK010149787.1, read as the reverse complement.
GCCAGGTGAAGGCAAGATAAACAACAGTATTCCTGACATGGAATCGGTCCACAGACCCAGGGACCCTGCACACCATGAAAACGACGTGTCAGCACTGTGGTGCACCAGAGACATCCTGACTACATGCACCTGCGAAGCCTCTCACAGGAAAAGGTGCGGCCCAGGAGAGACACTCAAGGCATGTTACAAGTCACAGGCAAGACTCCAAAATACTATGTAGAGTTCAGATCCCAGCATATTTTTTTCTTTACTTTACCCACCAGGGCAAAGATCTGATACATCTGGCGTATATACCTCTGTCAATCCCAACACCAGTCGAGTCTCTACTGTTTTCATGGCTACATTTAAATTCTTCTGAAATTCCTGCCTTAGGCTCGGCACCTGTAGCTCAGTGGTGAGGACACCAGCCACATACTCCAGGGCTGGTGGGTCTGAACCCAGCCCAGGCCTGATAAACAGCAATGACAACTACAACAACAATAATAATAATTTAAAAAAACAGCCGGGCCTTGTGGCAGGCACCTGTAGTTCCAGCTACTTGGGAAGCTGAGGCAAGAATATAGCTTAAGCTCAAGAATTTGAGGTTGCTTTGAGCTGTGACACCACGGCACTGTACCAAGGGCGAAATAGTGAGACTCTGTCTCAAAAAAAAAATTCTGCCTCAACTGTCTGCACAAAATTTTCAATCCTCCTCCCCAACTTTTTACAATGAAATTCTCATTTCTATTCCTTCCTCACAGAACCATTCGGAAAGATTTTGGTTTTTCAGTAAATATGTTAATACACAAAAGTGAATATGCTCCATGAAAGCGTTTTTAACCCAGCTCCCAACCTGCCAAGATTTCAGTGAAACTCTCACCGTTTACCACCCACATACAGACAGGCTGACTTTCCATGCAGCAACTACACACAGGACTGATTAAAGGGTTTGGAGGTGATGACACAAATATGCTTGGTAACAAAAGTAGGCAACATGGAGAAACACATCTGTGATCAGGAAAAGTGCAAATGGCAGAGGAGGAAGCTGCTCTCGATTTGCATTATTACTGCCAGGGTTAGGGAGAGGAGAGCTCCCTTCTAAGTGCTCAACTCTGAAGGGTCACACAATTTAATAATAAAAATATGGAATAAAACCCATACCAATAAAAAGCAGCTGGTTTTAACTTCTGTTTCCTCGTCAAAAGATAGAAAATGTTAAAGAAGAAATTTGTGAGGCTCTAAGTTTACCCTCAGAGTCTGGAGTCAAGGAGAGAACAAATCCCCTGAATTAAACACATCTTCCATTCTAGAATCTGTCATAATGAAAAACTTCCAAGAAGATGAAGAAAATATTGTTCAGACTGCTGTTGGATCTCACTGGATCTCACTGCAAACCTGGTGGCAAGGCTTCACACACAGTCCGCACCTTAACCCTGCAGCTGCTGTAACTGCCCCCAAGCATTACCCCAGCTCTTTCGTTTCAGTGAGAAAGTATGATGATTTTGTCAACCCAGGGTGTAAACCTGACTTGAAACAAACTGCTATAATCAACTGTCCCCAAAGCCCCGAACTGTATGAAATAGCAGTGTTATAAATAATTAATGCAATTAAAGAAATGGCATGAGCCCACTACAGAGTTTAATCTGCTCAAGCTGAAGACTAAAGTTCACTTAAAATAATTGTTACCATATTTACTTATGGATATGACTACCTGTAACTTCCATGTTTAAATAGCATAAAATAATTCCCAAAGCCAGGTCTTAAAGGCAAATTGGCATTGCTTCCCCTTTGAGACAAATATCTCCAGATACGCTAATTCTTTTATAAAACTTAAAAAAAGGACTAGAAATAATTGTAAAAATTAGAAAATATAAACAAACAGAAAAGATAGGGCAGTGCCTGTGGCTCAAAGAAGTAGGGCACCGGCCCCATATACCAGAGGTGCTGGGTTCAAACCCGGCGCCAGCCAAAAACAAAAAACAAAACAAAACAAAAAAAGATACAAATCATTTATGATTCAGCTTCCTTCTACCCTCCCCAAAACACCTACAGTAACATTTTAGAAATAAAGATATAAACACTTAATGATTCTTTCAAAAAGTTGGGACAAGGAAGGATGAGTTCACCTTTCTTTGTGTCGTTTAAATTTTTGTTAACCTAGGTTGTAGACACATGCACCCAGCCTTCAGATTTTCCTCTCGGTACGTATATTTTTAAAACAAAAATTGTGACTACATTGTGTGAACAAAAAATTACATTTAGAAAAAATATGAAGACAATTCTGTATTTCTCGTCTCCATCTCCAACCTCGAAAAAGGAAATTCCAGGACTTCCATAATACAGGGGGACATAAAATTTGTATGCAACTTAAAATAGTGTAACATAGTAAACTGACATATACATATATATATATATAGATATCTAAAACTATGTCCAGCCTGTATAATTAGCACTATCTGTAGGTATGACCCACAATCTTTCCTCCACACAAAATATAACACTATTGTTCTTTAGATTTCATTCACTGAAGTTGGAAAGGACCCTGTCCAATTCTCTACAAACTGTTAATAAGCAACTAGATTCTAGAGTGGTTATGCAGTGCTCCAGAATCAGCAGGCTTTGGCTGGAGATCTGGTCTTGGACTCCCCACCCATGTCACCCAAGCAGCCCTATCACTCTTTCATATCTGCAGTTTCCCTTCTACGAGGGAAGGGCAGTCCTCAGATTTGCTCTGGAGTGTGGTGACTTCAGGCTACCTTCCCATCCCTGCCCTCTTCTCTCAGGAAAGAGAGCACCCAAGGCTTAAAAATCAAAGTCAGGACCACATTTCTCCCACACTGACTCACTAGTCCTGAATCTTTGCATTTTGCTTTCTTTTCCCTTAAAATCGAAGTTCATTGGGCTAAGACTCTCCAGGATTTGGCCTAAAGTATTCTCCCCTCAGACAATTTCTCAAGATGCACTTAAAATCACTGAGGCATACTCCCTTTGGAAGAATAAGAAACTCTCACACCTCATCATGTTGAATATATCCGTTTATGCCCCTGACTTCATGTCTGCATTATTCTCCCTGCCTGGGGAATGCTGGCTGGCAAATCCTGAAGGCAAAACTGCCCTGTTGTGGACTGTTTAAAAGAAACTAACCTCTACATGCAAAAGTCCCTGGATTTATGAATTCTTCTTTGCAGCAAAGGGAGAAAAAAATTTCAATGACGGGCTCATGGTGATAAGAAGCAAAACATAATATTTATATGATTATTTTAATAATTGGGAAAAAATTATATAAGAAAAAAGAACTCAAAAGGTAAGTAAACTCAATCATTTAAGTTGAAGTACATGACTGAAAAGAAAGTTTAGTTGAAAAAAAAAAATCAGAAGTGAGGCTTTTCCCCTCCAATGTATTTTTTCCCTTTCTTATGCTTTATTTAAAAATATAGCTAAATGGGAGTACTACACAGGAATCTTGCAACATTTTCAAAATGTTTCACGTCTACCTATGTTCTGCAATTCTCCCAGGCTTCTGGGCAAGGAAGCTTAAATTTCAGTATTTGGTCTAAATAATTTATTTTGCCCCAAATAAGTTAACATGATAATGTTACCATGTCAGAAGGAGGACCATGAAAATGTTAGTTCAGGTCACTGGATGAGGCTCATCTGGAGAAAAATTTAGTAATTATTTCTGTAATAGCAATAATTCCAAAGCTCGAGTCATGAAATACAGCTGAAACCTGAGATGGGATTTTATTATTGTGCATAACACCTTAAAAAGTCAATAGGAAAGCCGTATCCCATATAAAGCAGAAATCCAAGATAAAACAATGTGGAAAACAAAAGAGCAAATCAGGGAGAGTTTAAAAAAAATAAGAAAAAGAGATACATATGTGTGTGCACATGCATGTACATCACACGCACACATACAGACTCACGTAGAGGGAGAATGGCCTAGTCTATGGAATAGACTTATTTTTATGGAATAAAAAAGATTTGTGGCTTAATAAATAATAAACATGTTAGAAGAAACAAACTGCTTGAATAAGCTACTGCTCAGTATTCAGGGATTTATGAAAAAATACTTTTATAATTATTCCAATCTTAAATTTTGCATACTATTTCTCACTAATGAGGACAGCCCTGCCTTGCCGGAGGTGTGAAATTATTTATTTTTCAACTGCATTTCAAATGAAATGGGATGGACACTATTATACACAGCCTCATGGTAGGACAAAGACTTCCAGTCACTAGAGAAGCCACTGTGAATCTCCTGGGCCCAGGATGAGACTTTTTAGTGACTAGTTCAAGCATTTATTAAAAAAAAAAAAAAAGTCAACTATTAACAATGATAACAACTACTCCTGAATTATGCCCCCATTTTCTGGGAAGAAATGAAAGATGAAAGGATATGTGACCTCACAAATAAAATCTGCTTTTAAAGAACTCTCCTCAGAAACCACCAGGGAGAAGGGAAGAGTTAAGGGTATGGTGGTTGGAGCCAAGCTGACCTGGGTTCAAATGCTGACACCTGACTTCAAACTGTGACCTGGCAAATTACCAAATCTCTCCAAACCTGTGTGTCCTCAGGTGTGAGGAGAGTGTAACAGTATCTGTGCCATAAGGCTGTTTCTGAAATGGGGAATATGAAGTTCTCCCTCAGTAATATCCCTGTCATCATTACCGTGCCCCTGCACCTCTGGGAGTAACAGCTTTTTCCTCACTCCTCTTGGTCCATGGAAGTTCAATTATTTACTTGAGATAAGTCATTTACCTGATAGTGAGCCAACCTACCCCAAGAACATAAAAATTCTTGACTAAATGAGAAAACAATTTCAAAATACATACACAGAGTCAAAACTTAACCCCTCATCCCTCCCCACTTCATTAACAAGATAGTGTGCTTGCTTCCAAACCTTTTCTCTGTACAAATAAATGTATATTGTAACTGGTTGGTATCACCCCCAAAACACATCATGCTGTACAAACTGCCCTGTAAATCACTTGTTTTACCCAACATCATAAAACAGACAAGATTATTGTTTTTAATAGCTGCACAGTGTTTCCCATGGTGAATATTCTTTTTTTAAGCATTTCCACATTAATGAATATTTAGATGAATCCAATTTTTTGCTATTTAAAAAATAAAAGATTGTGCAGCTATTTTTGTAGGGTAGATTTCTACAAATGGATTGCTAAGTCCTTGATTGATTTGAAACTTAATTTGACATTACTTATCTTAATCACAGTGACATCAGATCATAAATAAGGTCATACTGACATTGTAACGGGAGAGGTAAGAGATACAGAACCTCCACTGGCATTCAAGTGTTTTTCCCCTCTTGGACTCAAAATGGATCCACTGTACAAGAACACCTTCTTCCCATTCTCACTGCAGAGACAAAGCTGACAAGCTTAAAAATCCATGTTTAGGATTCTATACTTGGTTTAACTCAAATGGTCTTGATTGGATGGGGTCCCTCTGCAGTATTAAAACTGCTCTAATTGCATTCTTCAAGCCAGCTGAAGGCTGACAGCTTCCGCTCCCGGCTCATTATCAGAGCACTTCAAGGGGCTCCATTATGAGCAGAGCACCTGGTTCGAATTTATTTCAACTGCCAAGAGCAAAATGGGAAGGTGCTTAATGTTCAACTACGATGGTGACATTTTTATGAGATATCCAAGGTTCAGAAACAAATAAATGAAAGGTTTGAAAGGAGCATGAACAAAAACTGTGACAATAAAAATACAACATTGATATATCAATTTAAAAACATATACCACCCATACACTTGGGGTAAGGCCGAAGGTTCAATGCAGGCTAACTAGAAAGAAAAAGAAGGGGGGTGGGGGAGCCCAATACCAACTCCCTCCATGACAGGCTTCACCACAAAGACTGATCAAATTCTAGAAATGTTTAAGGAAATCAGAATGAGATACAAATTCTAAATTCTGGTTAGGGTAACCATTATATTATCTATCTGGACCAACATGAGAATGAAAGACAGTACAACCAGAATTCAGAGTGTTAATTCTAAATGTATCACATTCATGCCTTTCCTCTGGTTTGCCTACATAATTGCTGTCTTTCTGTCTTCTTTTTAACAACAAAAAAAAACCTTATAGAAATGAATAAGTTAATGATTCCCTACACAGATGTTTCCATGGTTAAGAAAACATTGTGTAAATATGTATTTAGAACTTTTTAATAAACATATAACAGGGAATTTTTCCCAGGTAGATCATGGCAGGTCCAAAGTAAACATTAACCCATTGCATAAATCCGAATCTAGAGACTTCTTGTCAAGTGGGACTTCGCTTTCTGCAGCGAGTGTTTGCAGAGGACTTAGTATGCAGACGACAACCAATTTTAAAGCCCTGAAACCCAGCTGCAGAGCATTAGAGAGCTCTACCCTCCTCTAAGAATCTGTTTAAAGAACATTTAAAATAAATATTTGTATTCTTTCACTAAACACAACAATGACACTTACACTGGAATCTAAGAAAATGATGAATGAAAAATTACAACACTGGCACTTTACAATGGGAATGCTGACTAAACTGGAACTGTATGGATGTGCAGATTTACTAAATGTTTAGTCTCTTAAGAAAAAAACAGGAGGACAATTAATCAAGTGTGTATGGAAATTTTTTTCAGCTATTAGTTGCTTTCAGTCTTGTAATTTTATCTTTCTAAAGCATTTTCCTTATTAAACCAACCATACAGATGTGCAATACATTAATTGGCCAGAGTATAAAGGCTTTAATTATTTTACTGATTTAAAAAGGAAATTAGGCAGCATCTATTTTTCACATATTGATTATACCTACTCTGGTTTTAGATCTGAATTCATGAATCGTTGGGCAACTGGTACAACCACAGGCTGCAACTTGAGCCCTTTTTCTTTTCTTCAACAAATAAATAAGATCACTTAAAATTAATTACCTGATACAATCATCTTAACTACAAAAAAGTGGCCAAATCCCATTAGGATACATTCTATATATAAGTCATCCAGGAAAGTGACCGTTTGTCTGACTGCCTACAGGCCACCCAGTATTAGGTCTTGGAATTTGGGAACCTAGAAAAATCTTCACCTGGGTATTCAGTAATAGGGTGTATTGTTTAGTTCTGGTTTAGCCTTGCTTATTCTTTTACTATGTTCCACTGTTTCCTTTGAAACTCCTTGAAAAGCTGAAACTTGGAGTCCATACCCATGGAAACCAGTCATCTAGATTACACACATCTGGGTGCTGGTTTTTCCTTCATTTTAACCTCTCTCATTCTCACCATGTTGATACTACTCAAAAAACAACTGAAACTGTAACGATGGCTGTGCATGGGACTTTTTTTTTTCTTTTTTACTGCTTTTATTATTATTTTTAATTGACATACAATGATTGTACTTATTCATGGGGTATGTACATGGGACTTATGAGACAAATATTTCCCATCTTTCTAGAACAGAATAAAATATAGGAATCTTGAAAGTTTTCATAAGATGCTGTGTCAGATGAAAAAATTAGAACTGTTGCCATACAACAGGTGATGTTCTAGCTTTGTACTGGCTCCCAGCTCTACCTTAGGACAGTGATTTTCCACTCACGTGCTGCCATATATCACGAGAGGATCTTAGGTGTGCTGTGAAAATTTTTAAAGATGATTAAATTATTTTCAAAAGAAATTCAAAGCACAATAAATATATTCTTTTAACTCTTTTTTTGAGCAACATAATTTAAGTGTGCCTCAAGGTACAAAAGGATTGAAAAACATTGCTTTAGGAGGTCATGGCTAATGTCTCATTTATTCCAGCACTGGATGGTATTTGTTAGTTGTGCAACTGTATGCAAATCATCTTTAAGCCTTTCTAGCATTAGTTTCTCATCTATAAAATGGGAGTAAGATGGGTTTTACCCATCACAGAGAACTGCTAAGACAATCGCACATGCACGTGAAACAATTCCAAATCAAAAAACTAGCTGTCCAAATGCTTGTGTCAGTCTTTTTGCAGAAGGTACTACCTTCGTGCAATCACCTGTGCTGCCCTCTTGTGGTAGAAAATCAGCATTGCTACTCAAAAGGCAAAGAAAAATTATTTTGTGAAAAACAAGATTACTACCAGCTTGTTTTTATGTAACCAACTTTTCAATGCTAGACTAATAAAGGGACATTTGACATGAAATTATAAATAATAATACTGATCTGTCTACTCAGGCATTTTTTCTCTTGATGCTACAGCAGAGACTGAATTTCAAAGACAGAATAAAAAAAAAAAGTTAATCCAGACACTATATTCCTGCCCATTTTCTTGCACCACTAGGCAAAGACAATACATGTTTGAAAGTGGAAAATGCTAGACAAGAAGAGACATAGAAAATCAGTTGAGCACTGGTGGAAAGTCTCCCCTTCCTCCAAAAGATAGCCAAGGCAATAAAATGTTCATGAATTATAGGTACAAAAAGCCACCCACAGATTTTCCTCTACTCTAGAACTAGAATAATAGACTTTTAGAACTGGTAGGCACCTGAGATATCATGTTGTCCCACCACCTTTACTTACACATAAGAGAAACCCAAGATCCTGACAATTCTTAAAACTTGCCTAATTTGAACTCTAACCATCAAATGCCATCCCAATGCCCCCAGCATACAGAGCTCCCTCCTGCTTCTGTTTTTAATCACTCCTTCACCTAACTCAAATATTTCTTTAATCCCATTTCTCTCATACTGGTATAGAACAATAAGAAATACTAGAGAACTAAGACATAAGGAGTGAAATCAAATATGAATTCTATCATTTAAAAGAATTCATTATGAGAAATCATGGAACTAACAAGTTTCCTAAACAAAAAATGAGAATGTAACCTAGGATTAGCAAATACTAAAATAATACCAAATCCTCTCAAGGGAAGGAGTTCCCGTTTTTAAGGGTCTCTCCCATGGGATAAAATAGGAGGGGATCTGAACTCTGGCAGGGGTCCTCAAACTTTTTAAACATGGGACCAGTTCACTGTCCCTTAGATGGTTGGGGGGCCGGACTATAGTTTAAAAACAAACAAAAAAACTATGAACAAATTCCTATGCACACTGCACATACCTTATTTTCAAGTAAAAAAACAAAATGGGAACAAATACAATCACACCGCCTCATGTGGCCTGCGGGCCGTAGTTTGAGGACCCCTGCAAGCTGTTCTCATGGCGGAGAGGACTCCCATCCACTTGGCAATGGATTTTGTACTTATTGTTTCCTTGGGGTTGCAGCTTGCTTCAGCAGGGTTGATGTGCGTTCTTCAACCTTCTCTCTTGGCTCAGCTCCAAACCAGGGCTTACTTGCTAAACTTCTGTCCTTTAAGTCTCCTTCTGGACGGGAGCCTCTGTGGAAAGCTGGCTCCAGTCGGCCATCTTGCCTCCGCCCTGGTAGCCTTAGACTCAATGGACAACCAGACTGGGAAGGAAACAGTGGCTAGAAGACGGGGGCCCTCGCAATTCCAGACAGAAATGTCCTCAAGGTTTCTTTTCTAGGGCATCCTCGAGTCCCCGGAGTAGATGCAGAGTCTGTGGCGGCCTGGGGGGCTGAGACTAATCCGGCCTGTAACCCTCCAGTAAGATTAGGTCAAATCACAAAATCCGAAAACCAAGAGATGTTGGCGTGGATGTGGAGAAAAGGGAACACTTCTACACTGCTGGTGGGAATGCAAACTAATACGTTTCTTTAGGAAAGATGTTTGGAGAACACTTAGGGATCTAAAAGTAGACCTGCAATTCAATCCTATAATTCCTCTACTAGGTATATATCCAGAAGACCAAAAATCACATTATAACAAAGATATTTGTACCAGAATGTTTACTGCAGCCCAATTCAAAGAAGCCCAAGTGCCCATCAACCCATGAATGGATCAATAAATTGTGTTATATGTACACTATGGAATATTATGTAGCCATAAAAAAGATGGAGATTTTACCTCTTTCATGTTTACATGGATGGAGCTGGAACATACTCTTCTTGGCAAAGTATCTCAAGAATGGAAGCAAAATTATCCAATGTACTCAGCCCTACTATGAAACTCCCCCCAATTAGAGCCCAAGAAAATGGGGAAAGGGGATAGGGAGGGGAGGAGGGAGGATGGGTGGAGTAGGTGGAAGGAGGGTAATTGTTGGGACCACAACTATGGTGCATCTTACAAGGGTACATGTGAAATTTACTAGGTGTAGAATATAAAAGTCTTAACACAATAAGAAAATACCGTGAAGGCTGTGTTAACCAGTTTGATGAGAACATTTCAAATTGTATATAAAACCAGCACATTGTACCCCACGATTGCATTGAAGTACACGGCTATGATTTAATAATAAAAAAGGAAATAAAATAAAATAATACCAAGGACAACCACAAGCAAATCAATAAATGCTGGTCGATGAACTCAAGAACTTGACTCCTCCCTAAAACTTTTAATTAAGAAATATTTAATTATATAGCAGGCCCTATTTCAAATACTTTGTTTCTTATAATGTCATCATAACACCCAACATGCTGTTAATAACCTTTACTGACAGCATGGCTCACCATGCTGATCGTTCAGTGCTCAACACGGATCCGAGAGTAATCTACATGAATAACTCAGATATTACCAGTTTGGTTCCAGACCATTATAATAAAGTCAGTCACACAAACTTTTTGGTTTCTAGGTGCACATACAAGTTAGGTTTACACAATAATGTAGTCTATTAAGTATGCAATAGCATTATGTCTAAGAGAACAACATGTATGTCTTAATTTTAAAATACAGGCACTTTATTACTAAAAATGCTGGCAATCATCTGAGCTTTCATTGACTTACTGTAATCTTTTTGCTGATGCAGAGTCTTGCCTCAGTGTTGATGGCTGCTGACTGATCAGGATGATGGCTGCTGAAAGTCAGGATGGCTCTGGCAATTTCTTCAGATAAGACCACAGTGAAGAAGTTTGCCACATGAACTTACTCTTCATTCCTAAAGGAACTCTCCACAGCACACTATGCCTTTTGAAAGCATTTTACCCACAGTAGAACTGAACTGAAGCCAATCCTCTCAAATCCTGTCATTGTGTTATCATCTAAGTTGATGTAATATTCTAAATGCTTTGCGGTTACTTCAACAATCTTCACAGCATCTTCACCAAGAGTAGATTCCATCTCAAAAAACCACCTGTTTGCTCGTCTATGAGAAGCTACTCCTCATCCGTTCCAGTTGTATCAAGAGATTGCAACAGTTCAGTCATGTCTTCAGGTTCCACTTCTAGTTCTGCTGTTTCTACCACATCTGCAGTGACTTCTTTTCACTTAAGTCTTGAATTCTTCAAAGTCATCTATGAAGGCTGAAATAAACTTCTTCCAAACTCCTATGTATGTTGCCTTTTGACCTTCTCCCACAAATTACAAATGTTTGTAGTGGCATCTAGAATAGCAAATCCTCCCCAAAAGGTTTTCAATTGTCATTGCCCAGATCCATCAGAGGAATCATGTCCCACAAGTCACTAAAGGCTGGTAATCACCTGCTGAGATCACCAGAGGTCAACCCCAGACCTAGTCACAGCAAGTGCAAGCTCCACAGACAGCAAGGGGTGGCTTCTCAGAGGCTCACTGGATGCCCCCAGTTCAGCAATCCCTCCAGCACCAGCAGTGTGTCAGCCCCTTTGGCCCCACTAAAAGTACTTCAGTACTTTTTATCCCCTGCTTTTCCTTTGCTGTCACCCATATTAAAATGCTTTTCCCTATCCAAATTCCCTCCCCATGTCTGGAGCCATTTCACTGCACCTTTTTGGCTTCTGGGAAGTTCTGCCTGAATGCTAAACTTAGATCAAGTGCCCTTGCCAGGTGCCCTCTTTGCTCCTCACGTCCCTCAGGCCAGCCCTCAAGTCCAGTCTGCAGCTCTGATTACTTCTTAGTGCCCTGGTCCCTCTCACCTACAGGTCCTTTGAGGCCGTCTTCTTCCGATTCGAATCCCAGCATCCACAAAAGGCCTGCCACATGATGGGTACTCAATATACATTGACTGAAACACGTAATTTAACTAAAGTATGGATATTTTACTTAGGAGTGCTTCACTTCTGAGGTACTGATGTGAAGTGGGTACATCATGGGTTTTAGAATACGACAGGCCTGAGTTCCCATCCCTGCTCTGTGGCTCATAAGCTATGTGATCCTAAAAAACATGAAAATTTTCCAAAGCTCAGTTTCCAAAGCTGTAGGAACAAAACTAACCACTTGCCTCATAGTTTGCTGTGGGGACTAAAATACACATGACATCTTAAAATGCCAATGTGCTATATTATTTTATATTTTTCTATAAACTTGCCTATCACTATCAATTAATGCTATTGCTGCCGTAAACTTTAGGCCATCACAGACATTTTTGAAGTTCTTTATTTGGGCAGTTATTCAAAGAAAAGGCTTGTTCCCCACCTGGTTCACTGAAGGCTCCATGTTATTACTCAAGCAAACCGGTAGGCCTAACGATGCCTGTCAGCCTAGGAATTATGGGTAATGCTTCTACATTTCATATTTCATGATGATAAGTCCAACAATATAATGAAAATAGTTTGTTCCTTTCCAGGATTATTGAATGAGTACAGAAAATAGTTATGAGTACATTTTGATAGGTATTTCAGGTACCAGAAATAGTACTGAAAAATACACAAGTTTTGTAACTACCACACTGCTCCAGCACTGTCTGCTGAAGATTCCACTTGCTGTTGCGGTCTCCAAAGTATTTTTTACCCTTTTAATAATTGGTTAAGGTTGCATTAAAGGAAATATCCTATTTTTCATGGAATTTCAGAAAGGAAGGAGGGATAGGGAAGGAAAACACAAAACATGTCCAGTATCATTGTGGATTTAACAGTCTTGCTTTGTTGATTTTATGGTACGACCCAATCTACTCACCCCATACTTCCAAAACAAAAACAAACTAATAAAGAAACCTCTTTTGATCAGACTAACTAGTGACTTTGGGGCCAACTGCAAAGTACTGTAAGATGACTTTTTAAAATAAAACGCTCAAGCTATCCATCAAGTCAAGTAAATTGTGGGAGTTGAACACCCACTTCCAAAGTACAGGCTCTGACCATGGCCTCTGGTCCCACTCCCCTCAAATTCCAACAGAGTCAATCCTGGCTTGTCTTTGCCCTCAGGAACTTGAAGTAGTACCCATTAAAAACTGTGCAGGTTCCTTCAGCTCTTCCATGCACAATCAGGAAGGACCCTTATGAAATCTCAAACTTCTGAGGGTGATGTGTCCCCCTCCCCACTAAGCATCAGCCCCCAACTACAATGCCCCAGGAGACGGAGGGAGCAGCTCTCACTTCACAAGGCATTTATATTCTAATTCAAAAACGATGTTTTTCATCTGCTATGGTTTGAATGTTTGTCTCCTCAAAAACTCACACTGAAATGTAATCACCAGTGTGTAGTATTTAGAGATGGGGCTTTCAAAATATGATGGATTAATGGGTTCCCATGGGGGGTGGGAGTGGTGGCTTTCTTTTTTCTTGAGACAGTCTCACTTTGAGGTCCCCAGTAGAGTGCCATGGTGTCATAGCCCACAGCAACCTCAGAATCTTGGGTTCAAGTGATCCTCTTGCCTCAGCCTCCCAAGTAGCTGGGACTACAGGCACCTGCCACAACGCCAAGCTATTTTTAGGGACAGGGTCTCACTTTGCTCAGGCTGGTCTCGAACGTGTGAGCTCAAGTAATCCACCTGCCTCGGTGTCCCACCGTGCTTGGATCACAGGCATGAGCCACTGTGCTTTTTATGAGGAAGCGATACCTGAGCGTGCATGTCAATATGCTCGGCCCCTTGCCAGGTGGTGCAGGGACCAGCAAGAAGGCCCTCACCAGTTTTGTCCTGGAATTTTTATTGATAAGGACTTAAAATATATGATTTTATGTGTTTAGCTGGCATAAAATCCCGAAGACATTAATACTGAATGATTTTATAAATGTCTCTAAACATGTTTAGAATGTGCCCTTCTGGTTTAAAACGAATGCTCTTACACCTAGCTACAGAGTATTTCCTTAGGAAAAACCAAACAGAATTAGTGGTAAGAAATGCTATTATTTAAAATGTTTTTCCTTAAAGCATATAAAACTTGAAATTTTTGGCTCAGGGCCTGCGGCTCAAGCGACTAATTCCCACATACACCTAAGCTGGCGGGTTCGAATCTAGCCCAGACCCGCCAAACAACAATGATGGCTGCAACCAAAAAATAGTGGGGCGTTGTGGAGGCGCCTGTAGTCCCAGCTACTTGGGAGTTGAGGCAGGAGAATCGTTTATGCCCAGGAGTTTGAGGTTGCTGTGAGCTGTGATGCCACAGCACTCGACCCAGGGCAATAGCTTGAGACTCTGTCTCAAAAAAAAAAAAAAAAAAAAAAAAAAAAACTTGAAATTTTTATTTGCTGCTTAGGTCTTCATAAGCCTGTAAATAGGTAATTGGAACACTTAAATCTATTCCTTAAAATATATTTGCTCCCCCAGACCAAAACCTCATATTCAAAGTGTCATCCCAAGTGATTTTTTATGACCAAGTTATAAACCCCTCCAAAAACAGGGCTTACAATGGAAGTGCTGACATTATGTTAACTATTGTTTTGCAAACTGAGCCCAGTAATAAAGGCCCATTATATTTATGAGGCAGGTAAAATCTGTTCTTGTTAATCATAGAACCATATTGGCAGATTCCAAGTTTGAGGTCCAGCAAAACCAATGTGTCCCATTTCTTATATCACTGAGACCAAGAAGAAAAACTGCAGGCATTTTTTAATTATAAGGCTTTGACATCTGTACAGAAATCTGGGAGTGGGCTTGCTGAAATGTTTCGTTTATTTACACCTGCTATGGTCAGTTTTTGCACATCTGCAAAGTCCTAGAGATGACGTTATTTCCTATAGATAATTCATAAAAATTATGTGCATTTGTACAAACCTAGATGTTAACAGAAGAGCATTACAATCATGAATTCTATGTTTCCATATGCCTAACCCACATTAAGGTTGTATCAAATTGTGATTAATAACCAAAAGAATATTCTACGTCTAAATTATAATTCAACATCCCCATATAAAACAATCTAAAACGTCAGCACTCTGTCTTTATGAGATCATACAATCCCAATAATTCTGTTTTACAAGTAAATTCCTATTATACATTAATAAGGGCTGTTGGTGGCTAAACATCTTGCCTCCCCAGTAATGACTAGGTTAAAGGCAATTAGGGAAGCCAGGTGCAGCTGAGCTGGGTACTCATAAAAGTTTTTAAATTTTACTATTTCCGTTTCATTTGGGGAGGTGCATTCCAATCTGTCCAAATTAAAGAGGAAGCAATGCCCATGTTTTCAGCTGTTGTGTGTTCTGACCACTACTGATAAACCCCTTTAATATTTCTTTGCTCCTTAGAAACGGATGATCTGAGGAGTTCAGTTTTCACTATGAGCAACCGTACTTCACAGCCCGTCACAGTGGTCACTCCAGATACACACATACACACACGTGGAGTCCCAGGGTAACAGCAGTACTTCTTTTAAGACTTTCTGGGGGCAGCCCTGAGTAGTAAAATTGATGCATAAAAGAAAGAACTTTACTCACATTATTAACATGTTTTTGTTGTAATTAGTTTGGGTCAGTGAAGGAGACATCAAATTAAAGTTTATGTCATAATAGGAGCAATGATTTTCCCATTACAAGAAAATCAATTTCCTTCTACAAACTACAAACACTACATAAAAGAATTAATAAGTGTAAAGACTTAACACATCTGAAGGAAGAGAAAAGGTTACCTCTGATGATGGCAAATATCCTTAGAAGTAGAATTTTAAAAAGACTTAACAACTTCCCCACAGTAGTACATAAGGCTGATGAACCCTGGAAATTTTGCTACTATTCAGAAAACACAGATCCCTTTATTTAACCTATTACATGTTTTTCTCCTTTTTATTGTATAACTTCCACTAATCAATTTGATTTAATTCACTTTTTAAAGAATAGTTAAAATAGTAAATAATAGTAAAATAGTAAAATAGTTAAAATAGTTATAAACTATCAGTTTCATAATTCCAAATGACCGAGTTAACTAGGCTTTGTTCTGCAGTAAGTTACACTGATAATCTATCCATTAATGATGAGAGGGATCCCAGGACCAACATCTTCCTTAAAAGTTAGGTGAATCGTGTCACCAACAACGAGACAGGGGCTCACTCTGATTTTAAGAGCTCACTTTAGAAGTGAAAAATCATATTAGATTTAACTTCAGAGAGCAAACCAGACACGACATCATCTGAACGGAAACAGCCCTCAAAGTGAGCTCTAGTTTTCTTTCTTGGCTATTTGGGAATGTCCCTTTGCTTGCTTTCATTTTTGAGGAAACCATAAGTCTGCCAGAATAGGGTTAAAAATGGATGCATGAAAGAACTTTCCTCCCTTTGTTAACATGTTTTTGTTGGCACTTACTTGTGTTATAACGCTACATGGTAACATGTTTTGCAGCTCTACTTCATGGTTCAAAACAGTTTGCATTAAGTCAACTCCCCCATTTTCTGAAGAAAAAGTCACATATAATGAAGACCCTTTCCATACAGTTAATTATCTCTTGCTTCTAAGCAGAGAAAAATTCATCCCTGACTTAGAATAGCAAGCTTTGGAATATAACCATCTGACAAAATCCCTAACAGCGGGGACACAGAAGTGGCTATTCGTCTACCTGAAACAGGAGAGGAAACCTGCCCTCTCACCTCTGTCCCCTTGCCTGGCTTTTGTTCTCTCTGATCAATGACTTTCAAGATGTCAGTTTTCAAAAGGAAGAAACAGTCACAAATCAGAATTCTTGTTTAATCCCTTTCTCCCTCCCACTTTTTTCCCAGTGGGAATTTGGGAGGCAACAGGAAGGACTTGACACAGGGCCTTTATTTTCTTCAAGCCATTACCTACCTGCCTCCCTGCTGACCAGTGGATATCTCCCTGCTGGCTTCAGAAGGACATTCGTAGACCCCTCAAACAGATGAGACACACTACATTGACAGACAGAGCCCTGAAAACTGGGGAGGTCTGAAGACATGTCCTGAATGGAGCTTAGCAGCCACTCAAGGTTAAGATCCACAGGGCTACAATTTGCTGTGAAAGAACAATAATGCAGGGACAAGATGGCAGTTCCAACTGCTGTCATGTTCCAAAAGGTCCACCCCGTTTTAAACTCCAACTTCTACATTTTTTGCAGATCTCTCCTCCATACTGCTAAATCTTTTTTTGGAGGCTGAAATATTTAGGTGCTAGCTTCCCTGAGCTTCCTCTGATTGGCTCCCTGTGACTTGTAAGTAAAGTTAGCAATACAGTGATAAATGCTATTGGTGCCTCTCTCTGGCCATCCAGGTACAACTGGGTTGCAGCTAATGAGACCTGAAGACCCCATTGTCAAACACACCTTTCCTTTTCCTAATTACATGAGAAGAACTCAGAAGTCCTAACTTTAATAGTGGAGCTTCCTGCTGCAGGAATCGAAGTTGGAGGAGAGTGAGATAAAGTCTAGCCAGGTTTGTTTAAGGAATGCCTCTCCTTTTCCTAATATTTCCAAACCATGTCTTACCAACTCCCGAGGAAAAGGCCTGCGTCTGCTTCTAGGGACTAGTCCTCTGTTTAAACTCTGTTATTTTCACCCATAGGCCATCATTATTTTACTACACCACTACTTGCATCCTGTTGCCTCACGTGTTTTCTTTTTTTCTTTTTTTTGTTAAGTATGACTGGGTGTTCATGTGACTACATACAATATCTCTTAGGATAAACTCCCCCCCCCCATCCCAGCTGTAATGCAGTGGCATCATTGTAGCTCACTGCAACCTCAAAAACTCCTGGCTCAAGTGATCCTCCTGCCTCAGTCTCCTTAGTAGCTGGGGGCCTGACACCATGCCTGGGTAGTTTTTCTATTTTTAGTAGAGATGGGGGTCTCGCTCTTGCTCCGGCTGGACTCCAACTCCTCAGCCTCTTAAAGTGCTAGGATTACAGGTGTAAACTACCATACCCAGCCAAAAGGTTTAACTCTTAGGGTAGATTCCTTCCTGCTAAATAGTTTTATCAATAAATCCAAGCTAGGATGACACTGGACAAATTATTAGCACTGTATGTATTCATCATATACTCAAACTGCCACCAATTTTCAACAAGAACAAAATGCTACCCATGGATGTACTTTATCATCAGATTACATTCCAGTGAGCAATACTGGGGCAAAACTAAAAACAGAGAATGAAGTAATGATAGTATTGAGTTATTTAAGGAAATCAAAAATAAACTTAAGCAGCTATAGTCTCTTCCTTGTACCTACTACCCACAGTTTTTACAAAATGTGTAAAAAAAAAAAAAAAAAAAAGAGGCATATTTTCAAAATTCAGATGTTGAAACCCTAATTCCCAATGCAATAATATTTGTAGACGAGGCAGTTGGGAGGTAGCTGGGTCATAAGGGTGGATACCTTCCTCATGGTGGAACATGCCTGAGAGAGCTTGCTTCCTCTCCCTCTCCCCACCACGTGAGGACACAGCAAAACTACAGCCTTCTCCAAATCAGGAAGAGGCCCCAGTAGACCTGTGGGTCTTGGACTTCCCAGTCTTCCAGACCCATGACAAATAATTTCCAGTCTATGGTATTCTATTGTAACAGTCTGAAATAAGACAGAAATTGGTGCCGAGAGGTGGGGCGCCCTGACAATGAACAGCTGCTGGAAGATGCATGCTAGGAAAAGCCATGCTGCTGGAGATGGACTTCAAAAGGTGATTCTGTGAGGACTAAGAAAGAAAAGGAGAGAAATATAGAAAAAGCTCCCATCTTCTTAGGTGAGACATAAATAATCCTGTACAGAATATTAGTAGAAATAAGAAGGGCCCTTCTGATAAGGGCTTAGGCAGAAGTGAGTAACATTAGACTATGTAGAAAAAGCAATTCTTGTTATAAAGTGGCAGAAAACTCAGTGGAACTGTGTTCACGTTCTAGGGTTAGCAGAAGGTAGAATCGGGAAATGATAAACTGGCTGCTTGGCTGTGGAGATTCCTAAGAAAACTGTTGAAGGAGCAGCCTGGTTCTTCCTGACTGTACATAGCAAAATATAAGAAGAGGGGAGGAAATTGATTGAAACGTTATGGGAATAAGAAACTCAATGGTGGAAATATACCATTGGGGCCCAAAGGTTCATGTTAGATCTGAGTCCCTATTAATCTAACCACAGTCACCCTCAAATCTGCCTGGTACCAATGTCAGTCATAAGTCAAGGTTTCAGAGGCAGCGAGCCAGGGTTTTAATCCCAATATCAACTGTGGGTACTGGCAAATTACTTAACCTCTTTCCCCACAGTTTCCTCCACTTTATCAGTTCAATGACTGGACTTATCTGGCTGAAGTAAAGATTAAGGAAGAAAATGAGACACTAACTGTATAGTGCATACAGGGCCTAACACACCTTATGAACACAACAAATGCTAACTCATCACCACACCATCATCTTCATCATGAACAGTAAGCATTTCTGTTTATTAAAGATGCTGCTGTCCAGTCAAAATGCGATTTTAATATTAGATTTCTAATTTCTTCATTAACTATTTACATTGTCCATTCATCTTATTTTTCATACCTTTATTTATTTATTTTTGGAGACAGGGTCTTGCTCTGTTGCCCAGGCTGGAGTGCAGTAGTGTCATCACAGATTGCTGTAACCTTGAATTCCTCCTGCCTCAGCTTCTTGAGTAGACTACAAGTGTGTGCCACCATGCCTGCCTATTATCTTTATTTTTGTAGAGATGGGGCCTTGCTATGTTGCTCAGGCTGGTCTTGAATTCCTGGCCTAAAGCAACACTCCCGGCCTCAGCCTCCCAAAGTGTTTGGATTACAGGCATGAGCCACCCCACTCACCCTGTTTTTCACTACTTTAAACATAAGAACATGCAGTTAACTTGTAATATAATTTTTGAGCCAGTTTCATGCCATAGGGAGATTATTTTAGTGCGACAATGCATTCTTACCATTGAACCATTTCCTGCTCTATCGACAGGAAGAGTAAGTACTCACTGTGTGTTTGAAACATCTCATCTAAGCATCACAACACTCTCTAAAGCAGGTATGATTACATCCATTATAATAGAGAAGAACGAGGCTTAGCTACTCACCACCCCACGACCGTGAGACCAGTTAGTGATGGAAGCCACGTGAGACTTTCTGCCATGCCTCCTCATCCCTATTGGTCTTCTGCTTTTCCCAGCCAAGTTCTTAATTTTTTCTATTTCAAAAAATGTTTTATAGTAGTTTTATGTAATTAAACTAATTACTTATTTAATTAAAATGTTAACTATTTTTCTAATTCTATCAGGCGGAATAACATTCTTAGTTTTACATACTTTTCAGAGATATACTTTATTCTGTCACCGTAACTTTAATTTTATTATGTCTCAACTAGAAGTCCATATTTTCATGAATATTTAATGTTTCCCTCTAACAGTCATGTTATTTTTCATGATTATTTAAAACCACAGTTGTTAAACTAGGTATTTATGAGGCATTTTCCCTTATTCCCAATGTGCTACCATAATAATTTTCACCACTAAAAACATTCTTAAAATAGTTTAGATTTTTTTATTTAGGCATTTCCCATTAAATCCACGTTTAGAGAAAAGGGAATATGGTTTTACTTTCTTTTATGCTCTTAAAACCAACCTGGAAAAACAGAATTCTAAATGAAGACTGAAATGTTAAGTTTAAATACATATATGATGAGATCAAAGGGAAATCTGTTTATTACTTTGGGTCTTCAAATTCAGGAATATACTTTTAACATTCATCTCTCTGTTAGAGCAAGCAGTGTGTGTTGGCTGAACTGGAAAATATTCTCTTGTATTAAGTTACAATGGGTCGTTGACTCCTGATTGATAGAACTTAAAGGACTTACAGTTTTTTTCTTATTATGCTAATAGGTCTAAACCTTATAAAATAAACATAGCAATAACATTTCCTGCAGTCCAAGTGTGTGACTGTGCTGCTCATAAGTAGCAATTTTTTTTTTTTTAACTAAACAAGGAGGTACCATCATTCAAATTGCAGTTTAAAAATGGGTAAGATTTGGGGAATCTTTTCAATATTTCATTTCTCCTCTCACTGAGGGCATATTTGGGATATCACACATATTTGCTTTACTCAATATAAGCAAACACTGGGTTTACATATGCTAATAAATATGAGAGGGAGCTCATTGAACAGGAGTATTATACTTAAGTTTTCAACTTTCAAATTACTTTTTTAAACCTGGAAGCAATATTCAAAATTTTAACATCCCACTTCGGGAAAGAGAAGGCAAAGAATCATACCAACCAATGCCCAAGCAGAAAAAGCACAAAATAATATCATTGTCAGACATACCATCTCCTTATTTTGGCTTCTATGTAGGTAAAATTCACAGCTTGTCTGAGCTTCACTATTACATTATTGGTTCTGAAAGTGGTAAGCAATTTTAAAAGTATGAAAAAATTACAAGGGGGGAAGAAAAGGAGATTGCTTAAACTACTTTATAGAACTGCTTTCAGAAATTTCTATCTAGAAACTTCCATTCTTAGACAAATAATAATTATATTATTTCATATAATTTAAAATCTGTCCCTGGAAGAAATTTCTATAAGGTAGCTTTCCAGTTTCAGCCACCCTGTGCATTTGAAGGGCCCACCTTTTTAAAAGCATTCTTTCATTTTGATGTTTCAATACTTGAGTCTGACTTATTGACCCTCTACCTCCCAGGGTTAGTTAGAATCAGTGAATTTGGTGATGCAAACAGACAAAAGAGAAGAATTCCTGACTGAGTAACTTTAAACTTAGTGCTCTGAAAAGCTGGATTTCTTGATCAGTTGTGACTCAGGTATCTTCGATCTGCTAAAAACCTCCCCTGGGATACGACCATTTCACGTCACTAAAATGCAGTCAGTTTTCCTAGGTAGTGTCTCTGAGTCTCTTCGCTATTGCTACTAAATAGCTGAGAGCAGCCCATTGCGGGAAATGAAGGGAGCAGCGGGGAAACGCCACTTTCGGCGCGCGCAGCAGGCAGGCTCTGCCCCGTGCTGCCGCCGCGTTTCCCTTCTTTCCAAATGCTGAGGCGCCCCCATGTGGCCGCGCCTACAAACAAGCCCAAACACAGAAGCCTTTTAGGACGGATCCTTGACAGCAGAGCCAGGGGACCCGGCAGTGCCAGGCGGGGGACTCTGAGCCCAGTGCACGGCCCAACACGCTCCTCCTACTTCGGTATCACAGTCTTCGTTTGCAAATCTTTATCAAGTGCTACCAGCACATTCTAAGTATGGAGAAACAGTAACGTAGATCAAGGTCCTGGCCCTAATGGGACTTACACTTTTGAGTGGCAAAAACAGGAGACAGTCACAGTGTAAACACATAAACAAGTCCATTTCAGAGCGTGATGAATGCACCCCTATCTCCGAGGTGGGAAGAAGTGTAAAATGTTGAAAATGTGCTAAGGGTATGAAATAGATAATATACAAAAATTAGCCACACAATCCTTTGAAGAAGACAAGCTTCACCTGCCCTGTGGCAATATACATTTGTACTTTTTTTAATCAAGAAAAAAATCTAAAAACAAATAGTTGTCTGCATCCACGATATTCCATTTTTTCCCTTGTCCATCAATACCGATCTCTAATGTTCACCCAGGGTAAAGGCTACATTTGCCAGGCTCAAGGTCCCAACAGCTGGCAAGTGACAGGACAGAAATCAAGGGAAGTCTTACAAAGTATCAGTGGTCACCACCCCCCCAGGCCCCATCAGGCTCTCAGGGCTGCTCCACTCTGCCTCTCATTCTCAAAACCACTGCCAGGCCTGGAGGGGCTCGGACTGACCTGAGTTCCTGTCCTGACACATCCAGCTAACTTCTTTGTGACTCTGCACACATTAATAAGTTTCCTGTAGATACTATCTGCTGTAAAGCTGCCACCTGTCTTATAGGAATGCCACAAGGGAAGAATGAAACATTAGATACACAGAATTTGAAATATCTGGAGGAAGGAAATTTAGGCAAACCCAAAGCCTTCCCCACTACACAAAGGGATACCAATTTTATCTCCACTTGGTTCATGTGTCTGTTCATGGTCTTTTAAAGATGCCCTTTTTCCTCCACGGGCTTTGACTGTCCCATCAAAGCCCCCTTAGTAAGAGTAAGGAGAGTAAACCCACAGAAACATCTGAAGTCCCTTCAAGAAAGAAGCCAGAAAAACTGGCACCCCAGAGAGGGGCACAGTGTCCATTCCATGCTTAGGCTGACCCTTGATACCTGCATGTACCCAAGGGTTTGGCATCTCCCAATCTGAGATGCTCCAACAGCATCAAAGCCCAAGGCTCTACTCAACCCATCCCATCTCATTCCTGCAATTCTTCAGTGTCATCCGGTCCCTCTCTTCCTCCTCCATTGAGCACATCCAGATAGACATTCTAAGTATCTGCTCATTCTCTCAGGTCTCTGAGGCCAGCCCCACCTGAAGAAGTCCCGGGACTTTCTACTAAAGCCTGGCCTGCCTGTCCTTCCAGCACAGCCTTTCCTATCTTACAAGGATATACAGCAAGATAATAAGAGGGTATCTTAGTCAGTCAAGGCTGCCATAGTCTGAGTGGCCTGAACAACAGAAACAGCTCCAGAGGTTAGAAGTCCTAGATCAAGAGGCCATCAGGGCTGATTTCTGGTAATCAAAGTCTTCTTGCCAGGGCCTTACACAACTCACTAGTCCTATCAGATTAGGGCCCTACCCTTATGACCCCATTTAACCCTTACCATCTTCAAGGGCTCCATCTCCAAATACTCTGGGGGCTAGGGCTTCAGCCTATGAATTTTAGGGGACACAAACATTCAGTCCATAACACATAAGCAAGAACAGTGTGAGATGAAAGACACTAAAGGCAGAAAGGTGAGCAGAAGATACGGGAAGGCTGCTATGAAGAGAGAGGTAGGAGGCAGGGCTTGTGTCTGCTCTTAGAGGTGGAGGAAACAGGAATGACGGGAATAAGAGGGCCACATTGGGGGGGGGGGCCAAGGAGTTCTGTGGTGATGAAAAAAGTATGAGTAAAATGCAACACTGCTGATTATAAAGCACAATAGAACATAACAAGAATCCTTTGGTGTTGCTCTCTGAAGGTCATGGACACTTGGCTGGACTGTACAACCTGGAAATGACCTTTCCTTTACCCCCTTGTCATAAAAATAACTGAAACCCTCACATACATAATGAAAAACTTACTATCCACTGCTGAGCTAAGGAAAAACATCATTAAATATTACACATTTTAAGAGCATTAGTAAAATGATTTATACAAGCACTATACCTTTCATATAGCCACTCACAAATATTAGTTGATAGAAGCAGAAAGACAAAATAAATTCATAAAATAATATTGCAGCTTAAATCTGGGCAATTTATTTTCTTACTAGAAGATGGCCAATATTTTAAACTTTGGTGATTATCAAATAATATTTTTAAAAATTCTCAAATCACATACTCTCCAACAAACGGATGAGAACATTCTAGCTCTTGGGTGTGGAAACGCCAGCAGTAGGCTGACTGCAAATGAAACGCTGGCTTACACTGCCCTCTGCTGGTACACTGGGGCACACTTCAGGTTCCTTCATTTATAAAGTTGCCAAAACACACCCAGTATCTTGAACCGGCAAATTCAAGCCCAATTACTGAAAACAGGTTGTGGAAAATATTACCAAGTTGCTTCAATACCGTCTGCACCACATCAGGCACACATTCCTAATGAAAAGGGCCCATGTGTGGAAAGAAATGGTGCCAAATCACATCTGCTAACCTATTATAAAGAGTTTTTAACTAACTCTTTAAAACATGCATTAAATGCACAATAACATCTTTAAGTTGCCCCCCTTCCCCACCCAACCCCTTCCATGCCAACCAACTTTTCAGAAAACAAGTATTGCAAAAAAACTCAAATCTTGGCTTCTACCACTGCATTTCAGACTCTGCTTAAATTGGCTTGGCAATAAATAACTGCATGTTACCACAGTTTACAAAATTCATTTTCTAAGTAAGGCTTTTTTTTTTTTAATTTAGAAGCTGCTAATTTGCCACAACGTGGATGGAAAACATGCTATTTGTTTAAACACATACAACATCAGCCTCCATTAAAATGATTACAGCATCATTCAAAAGTCTAAAGCATTTATTAGGTGTCTCTAATTCCACAGAGTATTTTACTAAGCCCTGTATAAATGAGTGAAGCCAAATCTCTGCCTCAGAGCTTGTTTCCTAAAATAGATGAAGTCACACACACATTGACACAATGGAACAAACAGCACAGGCACATTAACTTAAGTGAGTGTACCTAACATTGTGTCCTGAGGTAATAAAACAGGAGTGTTGGATGAGCTGGATGTTTACACAGGGTGGGGCAAGAAAAAATCAGAGGAGCCTGATTTTTAGCTCCTCTAATAACCTGACAGGACCGCCTCTGAGGAAGTAGGATTTCAGGTAGCTGAAGGAAGAGAAGTTCAGGGAGCTGGAAACACAGATAGGAGCCCCGGCCTTGCTTGAGCCCAAGAGGTCATGTGCACACAGGAGAGGGATGACAGAAGCAGGCCTGAGAAATTCTGCTAGTGCCTGTGCCTACAGCAACTTCCCTTACAGACCTTGACACTGCCTGGTTCTGCACAGGCGCACCTGATCCAGCTTCCCAGCCAGCCCTTGCCAAGAAGGATTCGAAGAGATTCAGATGAAGGTGGGAAGTTGGCCCCAGTCACCTGCTTGACAGACCTGATCTGTGGACTCACACCTTCCTACAGCCCTCTGACACATGTATTGATTCTGCTCAAGAGGCCCAAGCCTCTTTACAGACTTTTTTCTTTTTGTATTATACATTTTTTTAATTTAAAAATATTACAGAGATACACATATTTTGGTTACATAGTTTGCTTTTGCATATTTCTTTTTTGTTCTTTTTTTTTGTTTGTTTGTTTGGAGACAGAGTCTGACTTTGTTGCCCCGGGTAGAGTGCCATGATGTCATCATAGCTCACAGTATCCTCAAACTCCTGGGCCTGAGCAATCCTCTTGCCTCAGCCTCCTGAGTAGCCGGGACTAACTACAAGGTGTGCACCACTACGCCCATCGACAGTACCTGATAGAGGTAAGGTCTTTGGTCAAAGGTATATGAGCAGCTGTGCTCCCCTCCTAGAACCTCCAAACAAGTTCTCAGGGTCTATGTTTTAAGTCAAGTTATTCATGTACCCTTCACCTAGAAAGCGTGTGGGATGTGCCCATTAGGTGTGACTTTACCCATTCCTTCTTCCTTCCTCCCACCTATTTGAATTCCATTGAGTTTTGCTTCCATGTGTGCACATAAGTGTTGATCAACTAGTTCTAATTTAGTATTGAGTGCATGTACAGATGCCATCAACTCATTAAAGTCTCAAGACCACTCCATAACATTAGTGCTATCACTAAATCCCCAGTGACACATGAGGAGACAGAAGCACACGGAAGGGGACACTTTGCCTAAGGTAACAGGTAACAGGTAGAGCCAGGAATTAAACTCCAGTCTCTTAATCACTATGCTGTATCATGTCACAAAATGCACATTACGATCTCCAAGTTGAAAACAGTGTGCTGTAGGTCAGGACAGGCTACATTCTGCTGAGGAAACAGCAGCCCAAAGCCCAGAGACAAAACTGGAGATTGGTAGGGTCAGGATATTTATTGTCATCATTTAGAGATCCAGCCCAGTAGGTCATACATTAGAGGTGTCTGTCACCATCCCAGAGGGGCAAGAGGACCTCAGAGACCCCAGCAAGCATATGCTCTGGCCCAGAGATGGCATCTCCTACTCGCTGGCCAGAACCAATCACACAGACCCAGCCCACCTGATACGACAATCAACAAACCAATCAAATGACCCAACTCCAGCCAACAGGCTGGTACATGTGCTCCATTGTATCCAGGAGAACAGAATGGAAATATTGACACACCACTGTAAAAGACTACCACCAAAACACACAGTACCAGTTACAGTGATAATGCCATAATTTGGTAAACACTCTCCCACTGTGGAAGTATACATGTACTGAGTTACTTTTCCACTTGCAGCAAGGGGTCTGCAGGGAGCTAGGCATCCAATCAAGCCATGTGATCCTTCCCCCACGCAGCCCGCTCCCATCTCACAGCATTCACTGAGCACCACCTTCCCTCTGGCTGGGAAAGCCACACATATCCAGGTGCGAAAATTTGATGGTGATGAGAAACAAATGCACAAGGGTGCAGACCAAATACCCAGGAGCATCTCAGGTGGGGAAAGATTAGCAATATGAAAAGTGGCACATGTCCTAAAGGAAATCCATCCTAACGTGACTTTTAACAAAGGGACAATCAGGCTGAGCAGGAGGAGAGGGGTTGGTGGCTTAGAGCAGAACGCGTTTTCCAGAAAAGAGCTGTACAGGAAAGGTGTCCAATGTCTGGGAACATGAAGAAACCCACACGGCAGCTGGTCTCATGAATATGTCTCATCAACTCCAAGTCAGAAAACTCAGTGAGCAGAAAAAAGAGTTGGGTCTAACCCTCGGCCTTCTTGATTCTCATTATCTATGTGTTGGCTGCAAATGAAACTTGCACAGTAT
Organism: Loris lydekkerianus; assembly: GCA_963574355.1. Classification (NCBI taxonomy): domain Eukaryota; kingdom Metazoa; phylum Chordata; class Mammalia; order Primates; family Lorisidae; genus Loris; species Loris lydekkerianus. Next base: position 64,947 of record CAUYPK010149787.1, on the reverse strand, counting down.
AATTTTATTGATTGACAAAGAAGGTTGGGCACTTGAATATAAAAGGGCATTGTCAGAAAAGAGTCTTTTTTCCCTCTACCTTTGAAAGCTAAATGGAAATGTGGATTTTTAACTAGAAAAGGTTACTGGGAAAGAACATACACTGGAAGGTTCAGATTTTGAAAGAATAATTATATTTTAGCAATGTTAGGTTTTCAGACATTTCATAATTAAGTCCCTAAGCTCTTTTATAAATTAAAGAATCTGAATACTAAGAACATTACCAAGCCAAAAATCTAGTCCAGGCATCTCCTTTTACAGGAAGAATCTGAGACACAGAGAGATGACATGTACTTGTTCAAGGCCACGACCCATTCAGAAGCAGGCAGAACTTACACCCAGCTCCCCTGACCACACAACTGCTCCACAGCACAACACAGGCCGCAAGTGTTCATGGGCGGCAGTGGTGTTCTCATCAGTAAACGTATGACCAAGCTCAACAAAAAAGGGTCGACCAACACTACAAGTGACATTTGGGTGGGAATGGGGGCTGCTCTGTTTCTTCTATTTAAACCCCTTATCTAAAAATAGGCAGGCTTTCTATTATGTCATTTAATAATGAGGTTAAAAACCAAGTTTAAAACAATGTTTTTCTACCTTGTTACCATGAAATCAAGTTAGCAGGTCACAAATGGTATTTTTCTTTTTAAATGAAACAGAATACATATTTACTTAGGCTGTGTTTTCATTTGCTAAATGAAAGACTAATTTTTCTTGATAGTGCCTTTGCCTAACATTCACAGGTCATTAACAATTTTTTAAGTAAAACACTGCTTTTATGAGCAACTGACTTGTCAAAGGACCCAGTTTAGAGAAGCTCGTGAGAAGTACACAAGGTGTCAGCTTCTCTCTCGGCAGGTCTCATTCCTGAGGCTGGATCTTGATCAACAGCTCAGACAGAAAGCTAGCCTGTAGAGTGGGATGCTACCTGGAAGGTGACTGGGACAGCCAAAGACCAAGGTCAAGGCAAGTCACAATGCTACCGTAGAGGATCCTAGGGCAGGGAGGGCTGAAGATGGGAACCTTGTACTCCATAAACATTCAGCATGGCCCCTGCTGTGAAAGGAATGTTTGTGTTCCCCCAGATTCATTAGGTTGAAGCTATAATCTTCAAAATTTAGAGTTGAGCGTTTAGGGAGTAGAACGGCGTTCTCAGGATGCATTAGTGCCCTCAGTGAAGCTTTTCTTGTCCCCCCTCTCTTTCTGCCAAGGAAAGAGGGGGTGGCCCACTAGCTTCAATCCAGGAAGGGGGCCACCCTCACCAGGAACATCGGCTGGCACCTTGGTCTTAGGCTCCTCAGCCTCCAGAACTGTGAGAAATAAAAGTTTGTTGTATAAGCCAGTCGATGGCATTTTGTTGTAACAGCCTCTACTAAGACGCCCTGAGTACAGCGACTAGCCCGGCCCCTAGGCTACTGCCTGGCTGGTAGGAGGTGCTCAGAATCTACTGAACTAACCCTGCTCAGCTACAAGTACGTGTTAGAGTGTAAACTCTGTTTCAGACTAGAACAGCATACACTTTTTATTTCAGAGTCTCTTTTAAACCTAAGTACACCTAAATTCTAGTTTCTCTCAACTCCAGCATGCCTCTGGGATGTCTTGTGCTCCACTGGGGCTAAGGAAATACTGATTTCATGGTTAAGCATGTGACGGTAACACAGGCTTAATGAAGGTAATGGCAACCACGGACACTCGTAAACTGACAAGGTGCCAGGCGCTGCACTAAGCGCAGGGCAGCACCTCCACACAGAGCCTGACAAGTGGTCATCAGGAAAGTACTCGCAGGAGAGAAGCAGTCCCATCTCAGTGCAGCAAGCAAGTCCACAAAAGGATCATGCCAAGCTCCTATTCCGGAATTATTCACAAAACAAAGTGTTCCGATTTAAATGTCCTCTGGGGCCATGATAGGCAATCATGAGCTAGCTCCCTACCTTTTTCTAATAAGCAACAGGGTAAAACTAGGATTAGGACTCAGGGCTGCCAACCCCACTCTCTTGGGACTTTGTTATTGCCGACATCTTGGCCAACATGGCTTATAATAATGTGTAGATTCTCTGTATTATGAAATGGAAACCTTCCTCTTCAAAGAGGGTAGCACACTCTGTCCAAATGTCTAACATCTTATTAATATTTCTTATCCTATAGTCAGTCACACACCCATCCCCAAATGTCAATGCTCTCTAGCATTTGGGCCTTTTTTTCCCAACTTGTCTTAAGGCTGCCTGAATAAAATTCTATGAAATTTTCACTGTCTATTCACAACTTCCAGCAAAACTAAAAAGCATTTTTTTACAGCTAATAAATTCCAGTTTAAAAAGATTAAGTCTTCCAAGCTTTGGAACCTCACCAAAATGGGGGAGAGGGAGTATACAAAATGGAACAGCTTTTTAACATATTTTTAAAAGCTACCCAGTGACAAAAAAAGAACTGATAAACACGACAGGGTCCTCACTTTCCCACAAAAAGATATGGCCCTTTAGTCTCCAAGATTTTGGTGCCTCAATATTGGGTACAGCCAAGAGAAGTTTCTGTGCTCACAAACAGGGGAGAGATGCACGAAACAGCATGTTCTTTTTAATGGCTCTGATGATATATGTCCAAGTACTTAAAGTCAAGTTTCTGAAAGATGCTTGCTTTATTCTGTTAATTAGTCTGAAATCCAATGTTGGAAGGAAGAGAAACAGACATTGTGTTCCATACTCCCAACTTATTAAAAAGGAGAATCAAGTTTGGAAGAGAGGATGGGTGGAGAAACCCATCAGCGTTATTGAATGAGATTAATATTTCTGATCATAAATCAAGTTCAAAATAAACTATAAAACAAGGTTTCTAAAACATTACATAAGAGCATTTTTACAAACCACAATCCTTCTATGAACTCTGTGTTTCAGATTAGCATCTCTGAGCCTGCCTAAAACTTTCATAAAATAAACCACTCTAAATCCACTTAAAAAAAAATGTTTTCTTTCTAAAACTATTGTTTGTTCAGGTAGAACCTATGTATACATAATAACAAGATACAATCCTTATTTAATGAGGAGGTGTCTGCTATGAACAGGAATCAGTACTTCAGGCACATGGAAATTATGTCTCGGACAACTCCTTATTCTAAGGATGATTCTGCAAATTTACTTTAACTCCCTGTCCCCTAAGTTGAAGCTCTATAAAGCAGCACAATCTGGTTTTTAGAGAAAGGCTCAGTTTAACTCAAACCACCATAGAAGTGCTGTCATACTCTGATCACTGTAGACACAAATGTAGATACAGGAGCTAAGAAAGGAAAAGAAAACCGAATCACAAACTGTCACCGTACATACTGCTTTTAAAATCTACCAGTAATTCTGCGAAGCAAAGGTCTACCTAGAAAAGAAGAATGAGGACAATAGCAAGATTGACTTTTTGGTAGATGGTCATGGGACCATTGAAAAACAAGTTTCAGCCATCTGTTTGTCAATGCTATGTTTTGTGTTGGGTTAAGAATTGGAGCAATCCTACCAAAATTTTACACAGAACTCACCTACTTTGGATAAAGCTCTCACTTAATCTAACAGTGGGAGGAGTCATTTATAGATCCTGTAATCTAAGCGCCTGAAAAGATAACAATACCACAATGATTGGTATGGAAGTTTGCATTTTCAGTATTGTTTGGAAGCACATTTAGTGACATAATTAAGTAATAACAACAGGGGTACTGGAAACACGAGAGGTTCTCTTTTCATCCTTACTATGCCATGTTAATTTTGCAAGTAACACCACAACTGCAATTTCAGTCAATCTGCTGTTTTTGTCACTGCAGCTTTTCAACATTTTGACTATTGCTGCATACCACATACTAAGCACACCTCTATCACAGACCCACAGTTACACTGTGTTATATATTACATTATTTATTAACATATTAAAATGCTATATATTGTGTTGACTCCACCACTAGAATATCCAACAAGATAAAGGTACACAAGAAGGTTTGAAAGGGAATTACAAAAGACACACACATTTAACATTTAAGCCTAAAGTGTGTGCCTGGTATCTTTGAAAAATGTGTAAAACACACACACACACACACACAAACGTAACTGCTTGGGAAATGTCACTTTTTTCCCCTTAACGTAAAAGGGTCAATATAACCAGGGGCCTTTTCAGGTGGAGGACATTTCATTTTCAATGGAGAACACCTACACCAGGGTTGGGGAACCTTTGCGTGGTGAAAGGCTGCATTAATTTAGCTGTAATCTTTAATGTTGATGTTGCAATACCATCATAAACAAATCATTTTAACTATAGCAGAAACAAGATAACATTATAATTCCCAACCCTCTATCCATCTATTTTCTTCCTTCAGTTTTCTCCTGGTCTTCTTTGACCTGCTGGGCTGTTAAGCAGAATTAAAAAATATTGTTGAGCTGTGTAACTATTCACAAATTCCATTTCAAACAGAAACACAGTACACTACTGTGAAAAGCTGATCACAGACTGATGTACTCGCCCCCATAAACTCTTGACAACTAGCCTCAGGGGTAGTGGTGCCAGTTAGGAGGGGAAGTTAGAACTAAATCATGAACACAGCGGCCATCGGTTTAGCCCTTTTGGCTTACTAATGTTCTAATTGTGCTGGTCAATCTGGGAGGATTACTTCATTGAAATTTATTTTATTCCTTGGTATTTTAATTGCATTCATTCATAAAATAAAAATATAAAAGAACAAAAATGTATTATTTGAAGTCTGTGAAATTCGGATTCAGGCAAAAAGCTGCACTCAAGCCGCCAGAAGGCCACATACACCTCACTACTGGCATAGAGGGATAATGGCCTAATAGTCTACATGTCGTCCTATGACCACAGAAAAACAAATGGCTCCTTAGTGCTATGTCTCGTGCCAAGAGTGGGGAGTGCTCATGCCCAGGTTAGGAAGCAGGGTGCCCAGCACATGCCACCACCCTACCTGCCCAGTGCCACCATCAGGGCAATGCAGAGGCAGGCAGCTGGCAGGACAGTAAGGTGGAGAAAGCAAAGTGCTGGGGCCCCCAGAGAAGGCCTGACTGGGTTCAAATCCATCCCAGCTCCAACACTTGATACCATGTAACCAGGAGCAAGTGTTTTCACCTCTTAGAATCTCAACTACAACACAGAGACAGTAACAGTATCTATCTTATAGGACTGCTGCGAATTAAATGGCAACAGCAGCTAGCACATGGGAAGGCTCAATGAATACCAACTATTCCCACAGTTATCATGCTCTTATTTCTGGACTGATTGATCTTTAGATTACTTCTTATCACCACGTTCTTATCAAATTACCTTTTAGAATACACACCAAAAAAATGGAATGTATGACATGTTAGATACTCATACTACTTAAAAAAAAAAAAAAAAAAAACTTATACAACTTATATAAGTTGGGAAAAAGTCCAGGCGGACATATACTAATGTGTGAACAAGATCATTTCTGAGTGGTGCAATTATGATTAGCAGCTTTTGTTCTTTTTTCCTTTTACTCATCCATTTTTCTAATTTTTCTATAATGAACATATATTTTCTATAATGAACATGTATGAACCAAAATTCTCATACATACTAAACAAAAAGTACAGGATACTGCTGCTAAACAGTGGAACCAGTACAAACAGTTACAGAACCACCTCCACAGCAAGACGCACAAGATAACATAAAACAGTGCGCAAAGGTCAGGAACAGCCAGGTGACTCCTACAGCCAAAAAGGAAGTGACCTTGACTTTGAGCCCAGTCTGTTTCCCAGCCATAATCTTTGGGCCTCAAAGTCATTTATCTCCACCTTCAGCTGATGGCTGAATGATACAACTGTTTCTGACCCACTGGCAACACCTGGGCCTGACCATCACTCCCTCCTCCGAGGAAGAGCGTGTTACTTTCTCTCCCAGCTCGCCCCTTCCCGCTTTCCCTACCTCCTTTTTTGGTAACTTTTACTGGTTACTGGATCTTATCCAGGCTATCACTTTATTGCCAAACATTCCCAAAAGTCTACTTTCATTCCTGACCTCTACCCTGAACTCTAGACTTGAATATCACAAATTGCCCACTGGAGAACAGCTCCCTGGAAGTCTGCTAGGCAACTAAGATGTAACAAGGTCACAACAGACCTTGCTCCTGCAGGTCACCCTCCCCACAGTGAACGATAATCAAATCCTTCCAGTTGCTCAGGTCATATCCTCTGGAGTCATCCTTGACTCTCATGCCCAAACCAAACCTGCTGACCCCATCTCTGAAATACACCCAGAACTCCACCACTTCCCACCACCTTCACAGCGGCCACCTGGCCCAGGGCATCATCTTTTTATTGGATCACTGCAATGCCCTCCTCACCACTCCCTGCTTCTGCCCTGCTCCCCCTTCCATCTCTTTTCAACACAGCACCAGAGTGAGACTATTAAAGTGCCCATGCATCATGTCACTCCTCTGCCTGACCCCCAGTGTCCCCAGCTCCCACGGAGTCAACGTCCAAGTGCCCGCACTGGCCTGGGCGTGCGCCCGTCCCACCTCCCCTCCCACTGCACTCCTTCACTTGCTCCAGCCCCGCTAGCCACCTTGCAGCTCCTCAAGTGCACCGGGCAGGCACCCACCTCAGGGCCCCTGTCCTGTGACGGCCCCCACACCCCCTCTTCCCTTTCTTCGTCTTACTCTTCTCTGTAACAGCTTCACTTCCCAACGTAACTTGTTCATTTACTTCATTTATTCATGGTCTCCCCATAGCTAATACATAAATCCCATGAAAATAAGTATGTTTTATTGTTTTGATCCCTACTGTATCCCTGGTATTTAAGAACAAGCCTGGCCAACAGCAGGCACTGAATATTCACTGAATAAATAAATAGGATTTAACAACCTGCCCTTACCTCTCTCTGTTATGCAAGGAGCACACAAAATAAGAAATGTGAAAATAATCAGGCACTTAGATAAATATATGGGTACCCCAATCCTGCCAGACGTGGCCTGAATTAGTCACAATTGGATTTCCACCTCCCTATCACTTTATCTGTGTTGGTACAAAGGTTGGTTGGTAACTGAGAATTCCTACAACATTAGAATTCTGGAAAGGACGAGGTTCACAGACCCACTCAGTATCTAACTCTACACATAATTACTTTAATCACAACTTTTTTTTTTCTTCCCATGGGGAAGGATGAGGGGAGAAGGGTGGGGGAAATTACAAATTTAAGTGCAATCACTTAAGAATGCAAAGAGAGTACCTCATCTTCTTTCATTGTGCATCAGAATATGGCTTAACCTTAAGGCAGCTCAGGGGAGAGGACTCGGTCCTTGACTTTTGCTAGATCCATGTCTCACCCAAGGTGGATTCCTGTATAAAGTCTCTAGAAACAGACATTAGCCTGGATTCAGCTCAATGATCTCCATCTGGAAACCAAGAGTATTTCAAATACACTATTAACTCTAGGAGATACAAAAAAATAGCATGTTATATTATGACACAACCAGAATTACACCAAAAATAAATGATACAGAGTTAGAAGACAAACAGAACTCTCTTCTAAATCCAAGTCTCACAACCAGCAGAAAAACTCATCTTGAAGACAAATTTACTAACCCATATTACATTCTGGTTAGCAATGGTTATTTAAAACTCTTCTCTATAAGTTCAAAAGAAACCATAGCCCTTTAGAGGCCAATAATAGTATTTTTACTTGTGAAACTACCATTTAGTTACTGTAGATGAACCACAGAGCACTGTGAATCCTGGTGAGGAAGGTAATTAATCTAATTGAGCTGAACATGTAAGCGTTTTCAAGTGAATAAAACTGCATCTGGGGACACCTGAGCCTAGCAGCAATGGCTGCCCCATCTAGGGAAGCAGAGTTGACAAGCAGGCAGTTGTACTGAGCTCACCTGTTAGTTTTACAAAAGGATTTCCTTAATCATACTCTCAGGCTTCTTGAGAAAGAAGAAACATATGAAATTATATCCTATTAAATACCCTAACATCAAAGTTGGAAAACTGATGAATTTAAGACTTAATCAGCTTAATTGTTAAGATTTTGCCTCTCGGCGACATACCAAGCCTGACTTGCTACTCTCACATCATTACCTTGAGTCTACATTACCCAAGAAGCAAAAGGAAGAAGAAAATCCGTCAGAAAGAATTACCCAAGTTTCTACAGAAAAAGCTTTCATCTCCCATTTTGTGTAAATAACTAGATGAGAATATAGCATCTCATCGCACCAACCGCGGCTTCTTTCTTCTTCTTCATTAAAAATAAGCCCAACAAACAAAAATGATTTTTGCACTGGATTCTTCTAGGAGTAACAACATATTTCCAAGAAAAACTGAGTGGAATGGTTTCGAGGATGACACACAGGCAGCTCAGGATCAATTCTGCCAGGACCCAATCTAAGCACATGGGCAGGTTTTTAGCAGGTATTAAGAACAATCTTCACTGTAGATGCTATTACACTTTAGCATATGAAATGCTTTATTTATCAGAGTGAAACTAAAGAAAATGGATGAATTCATCAGACCAAAGATTACAAATTTAAAAATTCCCTAGTATTGCTGACATGACATTTTTCCTTCTGAAAAACAATTTTTTCTCACTTGCTTTTTATATTGCTTTAATTCCACATTGAGTTTGATAGTTTCATCACACAAAACTCAGGAAATCTGGAGTTAATGTTCCAATCAGCCATTCCTCCAACAACCTCTCTTGCAGATGTGCACCACCTGATGGTGTAGAGCAGCAACGCCCCAATTACAGCAATAAATAGAACTCAAGTGTTGCAAGACAACACAAGTTAATAAGAGACACAGGATCCGACATATGTTAATACCTTAGCATACATATCCAGGCCTTCTGCCAAGCAGAAAGAACACAGGATCCCCTTTTAACATAAACATTACAGGCCTTCCTTGCTATGAGGATCAAATCCAGTCTATTTACTTCTTTCACCACATGGTCATTCCCCCAACCACCACTGTCAAGGAGATTCAGTGAATAAAAGCTATGTTAGTATAGCAATATGCTTGAGAATTTTAAACAAACCAGTGAAGCAAATCACTATGGTTTTCATACCAAGCATACCTCTGACAGGCTGCATGTAGAGTCCTTTCAGATCAGAGCGCCATGCACACACCAACGTGAAATACTGTACTGTACTGTGAACAAGAGACAAAATTCCACGGGCTTAGGAAACACAGGTTCATATGTTTACACTTTCATCTTCCACACAGGCCCCATGGTCTAGTGGGCTAGCACAAGGCTGGGACTGGAGGAATCTGAGAGGTTACAGGACTTCTTCCTGAAAGATTTTGAGTTTAGTAAAGTTATGTAAACTATTACCTTGGTCACTTTATCTCTAGAAGAGGGAACAAAGGTGACTACAAATTTACAACTGCAACACAAACTCTGAGCAGGTCCAAATAACTCAAGCTGTGAACATCAAATTCATCTGTCACCTCAATCTCTAGACTTACAGGTGTGTTTTTTAATCTGTCCCTCAAATACCAACCAAATTACAGAATTCTCACTAAAGTAAGTTTCCAACAGTTATTCTACGTCACTTGAGGGATGGATCTTGAGGAATTTCTCATCAACCAGTCTCTTGAACCACTTTTGTGTCTCTTAAAAACCACATGTATAGGGCGGCACCTGTGGCTCAATGGAGTAGGGCGCTGGCCCCATAGGTGGCGGGTTCAAACCCAGCACCGGCCAAAAACTGCAAAAAAACAAAAACCAAAACCACACGTATACCATGCAAACATTAAACCATATTGTAGTTAAGCTAAGTCACTACCCGTGGGGAACACAACCAGGAACGTGTTCATCCGGCCAGGTATCAGATAACCTAAAGTGCTTTGAAGGGCTGAGAATGTTCTTAGTATCTATTGTCTCTGTCCTTCTCACTCCAAATTGATGAAATCTAAACTGGAGATGTGTTCTGTGATGCACAGCATGGAATAGCCAGGAGTCTCAAGCCAAAAATTACACAGCAGCTGTCTAAGTCAGAGACCACCAGGGTAGACCAACAAGACAAGTAAAATGTAGTTAACTCAAGATACACAAATAAATAAGGGACATGATGACCTCATATGTTACAACATTATCAGAACAAAATGCCATTCTATGCTGGTTCAAAGGAAAGAATTAACAGAGTCATCATTACCATTTCCAGACATACGTATCTAATCAGTTTACTGCCAAAGAACACACACAGAGTGATCTACCTTTCAGACCCTAAGACAGAGCTACAACATTTACATACGGGTAATTTATTAAACCAACAGTGGCCTACAAATAAAACCAAAGAGACATAAGAATAAAGACTTATAGGCCGGGCGCAGTGGCTCACGCCTGTAATCCTAGCGGTCTGGGAGACCAAGGCAGGTGGATTGCCTGAGCTCACAGGTTTGAGACCAGCCTGAGCCAGAACGAGACCCATCTCTAAAAATAGCTGGGTGTTGTGGTGGGTGCCTGTAGTCCCAGTTACTCGAGAGGCTGAGGCAAAAGAATCCCTTGAACCCAAAGGTTGGAGGTTGCTGTAAGCTATGATGCCATGGCACTCTACCAAGGGTGGTAAAGTGAGGCTCCATCTCAAAAAAAAAAAAAGAGAGAGACTAAAGACATATATGCAGTATCTTACCTAGACATGCCACACTGTCCTGAGCTAGGAAAGCATGTGCTCTGTAGGAATTAAAACAATGACCTTCCAGCTTGCAGAGGTCCACCAAACAGAACTGGTAGGCAGTAATTCTCTTCCTCAGAAGACTGGATTTTGCACAAGGCAAAATGACAGTCACCTCAGAATACAGCATTGCTGTGCAACCTTGCCTCTACTCCATCTTTATACCCATTTTATTCATTCAGCAATTTACAACTGCCAAAACATGGAAACAATCCAAGTGTTCGTCAAAGGATGAATAGATAAAGGAATTGTGGTATACATACACAATGGAAATTATTTGGCCATTAAAAAGGAAGAAATCTTGCCATTTGCCACAACATGAATGAACCTTGAGGGCATGCATTATGCCAAATGAAGTTAAGTCAGACAGAAAAAGACAAATACTATATGATCTCACTCATATGTGGAATGTAAGAAAGTTGAGCTCATGGAAACCCAGAGAATGAGGATGATGGCTGTGCCCAGGGCAGGGGCTGGGTGGCGGGGTGAATGGAGGAGGAATGGGAAGCCATTGGTCAAAAAGTATAAACTTTCACTTATAAAGTGAATAATTCTGGGGATCTAATTTACAGCATCGTGATCATAGTTAACAATATTATGTAACTTGTACCTGAAATCTATGAAGAGAGCTGATCTTCAGTTTTCACACCACAGACACACACGGAACTGTGTGAGATGATAGATAGGTTTTAGCTGCTTTGTGGTAATCATTTCACAGTGTATACACATATTTCAAAACATCACGTTGTACACAGTAAATTCATTCAATTTTAATTTGCCGATTATACCTCAATAAAACTGGGGAACTTTTTTTAAATTTTTAAATAGTAACTAGAAGAAAGAATGGTTTACCCCTTCCCTCATTTAGGCAACTCTGATATTCTCCTTTTCCACATACAGTAGAACCTCCATAGCTGACCACCTCCTTACACTGACCACCTCAAGGTGACCTAATTTTCATAGACCAGACATGTGCCAGATGTACCAGTAGAGTAGTCCCAGTTCCTATGCTGACCAGTTTGTTAGAGTTCTGTGGGTGGTCAACTTACAGAGGATCTACTGTACTTCATTTGGTAATAATACGCAGTCAGTCTCTGAGTTACAAACATGTGACTAATAACACCACTCGCACTTATGAATGGAGGCTATTACAAGTAATAGTAAATGTACCTGTTCCAGCTTACACACAAATTCAACTTAAGAATACACCTATAGGAGGCTGAGGCAAGAGGATCACTTGAGCTCAAGAGTCTGAGGTTGCTGTGAACTATGACGCCATGGCATTCTATCCAGGGTAACAGGATAAGACTCTGTCTCCAAAAGAAAGAAAGAAAGAAAGAGAGAGAGAGAGAGAGAGAAAGAAAGAAAGAGAGGAAGAGAGAGAGAGAGAAAGAGAGAAAGAGAGAGAGAGAGAGAAAGAAAGAAAGAAAGAAAGAAAGAAAGAAAGAAAGAAAGAAAGAAAGAAAGAAAGAAAGAAAGAAAGAAAGAATACACCTACAGAGCCTCATTTGTAACTTGGGGATTGTCTATAAACTCTCAATGTATAGCAACCACTTCCCTGTGTGAAAAAGTATCTAACAATAATAGCATTTAACACTATAGAGCATTTCCAAGTATACCATCTCCATCAACACTGTGAAATGTCTATTATTTAACTCATTTTATGCACAAAGAAACCAAAGTTTGTATAAATTAACTAATTTTGCCTAGAAAACAGAGTGGTACAGTGGCTAAAATTGGACTCAATCCCTGTTAATAGGCTCCTAAAAAATGAGCTTTTACCTTCCCCTGGCTGCCAAACCCTGTTCAGAATTAGCTGTAATACAAAGAAAGATAGAGGGTGTTCACCTTGCCTCATCTGCAAAAAATCAAATTGGGCCAAAGAGTGAAGAATCCACCAAGCCAAAACAGATAGGAATTTGAGGTCTGGAATCTCAAATGGTTTAAGTGAATTTAAAAGGGCAGTAGTATCCAGTGAAAAGTTACCAGGAAAGAACTGGTTAAATTACAAACTATCCCAGATATTGCTTATGGAATACCTGTGCATCACATACGTTAGTCAATAAAAAGGAAAACATCCATTGGGCTTCTAAAGAGTTAAAATTGAAAAAGAAGCATAGGCTGGGCGCAGCAGCTCATGCCTATAATCCTAGCACTCTGGGAGGCCAAGGCAGGTGGATTGCTTGAGCTCACCAGTTTGAGATCTGAGCAAGAGTGAGACCCCATCTCTAGAAACCCCTGGGTGTTGTGGTGGGTGCCTGTAATCCCAGCTACTGGGGAGGTTGAGGCAAGAGGATTGATTGAGCCCAAGAGTTTGAGATTGCTGTGAGCTATGACACCGCAGCACTTTACTGAGGGTGACAAAGTGAGACTCTGTCTCAAAAATAAACAGTAATCAGAAGTATAGTCAGGAGGAAACAAAAATAATTATGTTTTAAAAGATAATTAAGGCTCAGCGCCCGTAGCTCAGTGAGTAGGGCACCAGCCACATTCACTGAGGCTGACAGGTTCAACCCCGGCCCCAGTCTGATAAACAACAATGACAACTACAACCAAAAAATCGCCGGGAGTTGCAGACACCTGTAGTCCCAGCTATTTGAGAGGTTGAGGCAACAGAATCTCTTAAGCCCAAGCGTTCGAGGTTGCTGTGAGCTGTGATCTCATAGCACTCTACCAAGGGGGACACAGTCAAACTGTCTTTAAAAAAAAAAAAAAAAAAAAAGATAATTAAGAGACCAAAAACTCCAGGATTCTCAGACTCAAGGAGTCAAGTTCAGTTCACAAGGTAATAATGAAAGATGAGGATATGGTGCTGAGCTCACACCGCAGGCCCCAGGGTTGCATGGTACCTCTGTTACCTGAAACCACACTCTCGGCCCGGAGCCTTGCCTGGAAGAGGCTTTCAGTCCCATCCATGTTCTCTGTTTTCCTTTCACTCGTGAAGAGAAGAGTAAAAAATACAGTTGGCAATTAAAAAAAAAAAAAAAAAATGGGGTGGGGTGAAGTGAAATGCTCGCAATCTGGTCTACAAGATGCAAAGCACCTGATCTTCTGGACTCCTGTTTTGTAAAGACCCTACTGCAACGGACAGCTAGATCCAACTGAAGGAAAGTTAGGGATTGACAGTCACCGCTGGCCTATTTTGTGTTTGACAGAAGCCCAGTATCAAAGTTCTCACAGATGAAAGGATATTCTGTCATTTCTCTATTTAGCGAATGCTAACCCAATTAAATTCAATAAAGATTTCCTGCACATGTACTATGATCCTGCCTACCTACACCTTTGCCAAGTCGGATTACTGGCACTGAAGTAACAAGCAGAAAATACTCATTTGTTTCTTGACGACTGGAGACACTTCTCTTTAGGGTTTTATTTGTTTGTTAGGGTTCTGTTTCATTTTATTTAGTTACTTGTTTATTCATTCATTATGTTTTTATTGAGATATAACATGCAATAAAGGATTTCCCTTTAACTTTAAGATAAAATATAAAGCTAGGCCTTTATAAAATACCATTGCTTTCTACCGCTTGACAGCAATGTCTTTAAGTCACAGTGCTCAGGTTCCTTGGGAGTAGAACAGAGATAATAAAATCTACCCTATCCATCCTACAGGAAGTTTCTGAAAGCCAAGTCAAATGATGAATCCAAAAGAGCTTTGTAAGTATCAGACAGAGGGCATTATCATTTATCACTGGCATGGATATCTATAGATCAAAAAACATAACAGCCAGAACAGTATATTTACCTTCAAGAGACTTCCTAGGGGTGTGTGTGTACATGTGACGTGCATAGGCACGTGTTGTCAGCAGGAGGTATAGGAATGGTCCTGTGCCCCCCAGGTAATATTATCATTACCCACATGCAACCATATTTCTTTCTTTTTTTTTCTTTTTAAGAGACAGAGTCTCACTTTGTTGAGTGCTAGAGTGCTATGTAGTCACAGCTCACAGCAATCTCCAACTCCTGGGCTTAGGCAATTCTCTTGCCTCAGCCTCCTGAGTAGCTGGGACTACAAGCACCTGCCACAACACCCAGCTATTTTTTTATTGCAGTTTGGCCAGAGCCGGGTTTGAACCTGCCACCCTTGGTATATGGGACCAGCACCCTGCCTACTGAGCCACAGGCACCACCCTGCAACTGTAGTTCTGCAAGCATCAGAGTTCAAGGTAGAAACAAAACTTGGGACAGCTGCCTATATACCTAACCCTGATCTATGTGGATATTATGGTGCTATGCCAGCGTCTAATTTTCAGTCACTACAACTCTAGAGTTTTGTTTTTTGTTTTGTTTTTTTTTACTTCACTTTTATTTCAAGAGTTTGACTGGGAGAGAAGAGTACTTGAACTGTCCCAAACCGATGATTTTATTAAACTGGGGTGTCTTCACCTCCTCTCCTGCTGGTGGCACATAGTGGCTGAAACATAGTTAAAACAGGGACCACTAGGAAAAAACTCTCTGAAAGAAACCTCAGTGGCCTCCAAATTGGCAACGAAGAGGAACAAATGTTAGTGCAGAGGAAGTCACCAATATAACAGGAAAGGGCAGATTCATTAGCTTCATTCACTGAAGCAAAACTTGGACAAAAAAACTCATTATTCAAACCAGATGCTGATTTTGTAACATCTACTTCAGTAATGAAGGGTTTCAATATTCTTTTATTTTGAATATGCAATATTATACAGCAGGCAATCACCACATGAATAAAGGTGCACTTGAAGTTTTTTAAGTTGGTCTGAAAAAGAACTGAATACAGGAAAGCTGTTCTCAAAAGTTTACTGCCAAGAGTATTTTTTTTCCTTTTTAAATTACGTGACCAAAAAAATGCTATAGTGGGTTAAAGACAAGATCAATTATGGACAGCAATGAGACTACATTTTAATGGTAATTAGTCTCAAATCTTGATTACTGCTAGCTCAAATTATCTGGTTATAGGCAAATAGAGTGCTGTGTTCACCCACCTCCAACAACAAGGACAGACAGACAAGCAGACGGACAGACCTCCCAGCCACTAGCAGTTGGAGGATTGGGGGGAGAGGGGGTTAAGAAGGCAGAGACGCCAACCACACAGACAAATGTTCATACAGAACTAGATCAAGCACAAAAGTCACTTTGTAAAAAAAGCCTTCTGATAATCTCCTTCTTAAGAAATTATTCTTTATCTCTTGTCAGAAAAATGAGGAGAAGCAGATCTCAATCCCACAAATGAGCATCTCCAGTGAGAAACAGAGCCAGGTCAGTCCCAGGAGAACGTGACAGGAGAACACAGGGAATGGAGCCCAGAAGGATGACTTCAGCCTCTGGACATAATCCTGTGGGGTTAAGGGGAACTCTTCTGTGGGGTCAGGGCCATTGAGGGGTGGCATTCAGTTTCCCCTCTCACAGAGTCTGGTCCATGAACTGTTATCCTACAAGCAATGCAGTGAGAACTGTTGGGGCCACTTCTGTTGCTTTATGGAGACAAACTAGAGCATTTCAGAAATGGAAAGGAAACCTCCATTTTACAAACAGGACCAAGCAAGCACAGTGAGTCCTCACAGAACTAAAGGCAAAGCCAGTTAGTTCTCTGACCCACATGTCCTGACTCTTCATCCATCTGCTCCATCCATCCTTCCCTTCCTGCCTCCTTCCCTTCCTCTGTGGGACACTGGTGAAGCTCTGAAGAGCAATCACTGCAGTCCAAGGTCACTATGAAAGGACCATATAGCCTTGAGGGTGCTCAAAATCTACCAAGTTCAGTCCTAGGCCTCTGAGCTCATTTACCTCTGATACTGTCTATAACCGAGAATGCATTCATAACCTTGTTTTCCTAAGTAATGAGGCTTAAGAGAGGTAACGCAACTTGTCTACACTTGCAGCACAAAAGTCCTACCTTCAGGCCAGTTTTTCTAGCCCCTAAAGATACTGCACTTTATACTACACAACTAGCTCTCAAATTTTTGCCAAAAGGAGAGCTCCTCTTTCAGAGAGGTACACAAGAAGCTATGCCTGGTGAAAGTGACTGGATCATTATATAATAAATAAATGGATTCTGAACAATGGTGATAATGTTTCTAAAGTCCAGGTGTAAACATGAGCAGCACTCTCAGTTTACTTACCTAAGGAGAGAAGCTTCTTGTAAAATTCTACCTTGCCCTTCTCAAAATCTTTGTTCTACAGATCTTGGATACTCTGTTACTTTTCTACAAAAGCATAAGTCCCCACAGACAGAAAAGAAGAACAAATGGACTACTAGCAGGTACAACTTTCCAGAGTCACCAGAGGAGGATTCCCCTAGACCAGACTGTGGGCAACTTCATCATTCCTGTTCCTCACCTTCTTGTTGCTGGCCAGGCTCCATCAATGTTTTCACTTTCTGGCAACCACCTGCCACCTTTACCTTCTGGAAACATAGGCACCCAGCCAGCCTAGAGAATTCTGCTCTCCAAACCAAACACAATTACCTCTCATCTTCCAGTCTGAACAAGGCCCTGAAAACAAGAACTCAATGCAGGGTTGCTGCTATTGATGTCTCTGCAGTTTATAATCTTCTGCTTGTGGGAAAGCTGACCAGTTTAAAGATAGAACATTCCAAAGAGGCCTATTCTTAACTAAGGAACACCTATAAGTTTGAACCTGCTTTCCCAGATACATAGATTAAACAAATAGAGTGTCAGCCAGCAAACTGGGCATGGTGTACTCTCAACAAAATATAACCAACTTCAGTGACTTTTTACTGGCAGTAAATAAATTGTCTGGGGAATAAGAAAATGAATACAACATGGGTTCAGCCCCTGAGGAGCTCCCAGTCTGGTGAGACAGACAGTATCCCCTCAAAGGTAATTGTGATGCTGGTGATAAGTGTGAGATCACAGAGGTTTACCAGAAGCTTTTAAGAGAGCTTACCAGATTTCTTATAAGAAAATAGGACAGGTGAACTAGAGAACGTTCGTCAAAGAAGGGGCCTTAGGAACTAGGCTTATAAAATGACTAGAAGTTTTCTGGGTAACAAAATGGGGGTGAAGAGGCATTCCAAACAGAAAGGAGAATGTGTTCTAAGACTCAAATATGTGAAGCAGCCTGCAGTCCAGGAAATAAAGAGAAACAGTATCTGCATGTGAGGGAAGTGAGCCAAGAGTGAAGGAAGTATCTCAAGGACATTACGAGGGTCTCTACGGGCGGAAGTATCTCAAAGACATTACGAGGGGTCTCTACGGGCGTATAGGAATCAAAAGAGGTTTTAAAGCAAGGAACTGAAAAGGTCTAAATGTTTTTTTAAAGTAATTCCAGCAGACATGCTGAATGAGGGAAAAGAGGAGTCCATGTCAGTACTGTACAAAAGAAATAAAATGCCAGCCACAGAGCCAAGCAACATGTATAATTTTAAATTTCCTACTACCCACATTTAAGGTAAGAAAAAACAAATGAAATTAATTTAATAATATATTTTAACCCCAAAACCCAAATGATTATCATTCAACATGTAATCAACATTTTAAAAATTATGAATGAGATAGTTTACATTCGTTTTTTGGTACTAAGTCTTCTGATTCAGGTTTGCTTACAAACATGTCACTTTAGCCACATTTCAAGTGGTCAAGAGCCAGATGTGGCCAGTGGTTACAGCACAGTGGTTAAACCAAATAGAAGACCCATGTAGGCTGCTGTAGCCAACAGTCCAAACAGATGATAAAGCTCTGAGCAGATCTTTCTGGCCTTTTCACATATGTTAAACTGGTGCTAACATGCAATTCTTAAAACTAACTTTTTTTGGTCTGGAATAGATAATTCACAGGATACAAAAATAAATATAATAGAACAGAGTACACAGTGAGTGGTATTGCTCCCACCCTGTTTCTGTCCACCCTATCCATATCTATGCCACACCCCACCTACCCATACACATAAACACTTTTATTGAGTTCCTTTTGTTTCTCCTTTCAATATTTCTTCATGCAGAAACTAACAGATATGAATACTGACTCTTACTTTGTCTCCTTTCTAGCATACTACTCTGCCCTATACCTTGTTTTTTTTCACTTAATATATCCATATAGTGTATAATGAGTTTCAATGGTCTCTTTAAGAGGCTGCACTATATTCCATTGTATAGAAGGATCATGGTTTATTTAACAAGCCCTCTACTAATGGATACTTGAATTACTTCCAAGCTTTTCTATTACAAACAATGGTTTCACGAAACAGTGACCACATACGTCACTTCATATGTATCTATTCAGATCTATCTGCAGGAAAAAGTGCCAGAGCCAGATTGCTGGGTCGAAGGGTAACAGCATTTGTAATCTTGATATCGATTACAACTGGCCAAACTGGCCTTCAGGAGGGTTGTGCCATTTTGTACTCTGACAAGAAGTACAGCACCAATTTTTCCACAGCTGGTCAACGATACGTAATTGTCACAGTAGAATTTTAGCTAACCTGATAAAGCGAAACCTGCTACTTCAGCACAGTTTAAATTTGCATTATGTCTCTTATTACGTATAAGGCTGAAGATCTTAAGTTTAAAGATAAGGTAGTTTGTATTCCAAGAATAATCTGCTTAAGTCATTTGCCTATTTTTCCATTGGTCTACCAGTTCTTTTTCTTATTCATTTGTAGGAGTTCTTTAGCCTTTTGTCCATTGCAAATGTTTTTTTCCTCTAATAAGTAGTGTATCTTTTGAATTTGCTTATGGCATATTATATCAGGTAAAAATGATTTATTTGAAGTTATCAAGTTATCAATCTTTTATGGGTTCTAGGTTTTGAGTCAGAGTTAAAAACCCTCTTACTTCAAAGTTATAGGAATTTATCCATTTTTAAAGTCTTTTATGATTTTAAGCAGGTATGAATGTATACTTATATTTGAAAATCTTTGTTAAAAACATCATTTTTTACTTTTTCCAACTGAGGTAGACTGAACATTTGCTGAATGGCCTTCCTGGTTTCTCCCTCCTTTCTTCCTTTTGACGTAGTTTTGTCATAATTCTTTTGAGTATCTCACTGGTCATCAGATAAAATTAATTGATCAAGGTGGAGTTGGTTTGAATGGTATGAGACAAGGAGCCAACCTCATTTTTCTCTTGACAGCTACCCACTTGGCCCAATACTATTTACTAAAAATTTCATCCTTTTCCCATTGAAAACACAACTTTTTAATACTATTTGTGTAGACAGCAACCTAGATTTGTATAAACTCATAGTTCTAATTCTCTAGTCTAGATACTACAGAGATAAATACAATTTATGCTACTCAATTATTTATAGAAATTGCCAAGTTTGTGAAACTGCATTGTATCATTGTGAACATCTCTTCAGCAGATGCTTGACTTGAAGCAACATATAGACACAAACTGCCATTCAGCAGCTTACAATTTGGAGATCACTAAACTATATTCCACAATTAATTTGCTTAGAAAAGCAATGTAACACAATTAAAGCCTGGGAAAACTCTCACCAATGACAGAATCCTAGTTTACTCAAGGTCACTTTATACATATAATCACCAGTGCTATGTTCAAAATAATTTTGACAAAGAAAGAACAGAGAAAAGATAGGAAGGCATATCTGAAACAGTCTGGTCTATCTCAGTTGGAAAATTTTAAAATGGTATTTTTTGAGTTCTTCGTAAAGATATGTATAAAATGCTTCACTAATTTGTGTGTCCTTGCACATGGGCCATGCCAATCTTTGGTCTTTCTAATTTTTATATATGTGCTGCCAAAAGGAGCATGAAAATGGTATTTTTTAACAAAGATTTAATATTCCCAATTATTTCTATTCAAAAGTTTCTCATACACTGGAATTTTTAAAGGAAAAATGTGGAAGCTATAGTATTCTATGGCACATGCCCTTGTACTCTAATACTAATTACTACATTCTATATTGGCATTCTTCAAGTTTTATTCAATCCATCATGTGCATATACTTGTCATATGAGGTTGTAAAATTAGTTATTAGAGACCATGTTATGGAGATTCACACACACAGAGTTGTGAGCAGCAACATCCTTCAAAAATCTTATAGCATGGGGATCAATTCCTACAAGGGGATGCTCATGTATTAGACACAGATTAGTAACTTTCACATAAGGGATAATAATACCAGATAATAGTAACTAGGTGATGCTTATGTATTGAAATTTGCTGGGGAAGAGGGCAGGGAGAATCCTATGAAATAAAGCTCTCCAAATATGAATAAAAAATAGCTTTTAAGACCTCTGTAATGTCTCTGAAAGAAATAGAGTTGGAGTAGAAGCCAACAGCCCTGTGAACTTCGAGGCCATGCTACTCCCGAGGCACCTCGCAATCTCCTCTAACTCTCACCCCCAGAAGCCGGTGCTGCCAAAGGCAACTCGCAGACAACCACCCACACACCTGAATCTCCATCCTTGAGAGGACTTTCCTACTTTGTTTCCCCTATGTTAACAAAATTATCATTTTCCAACTTACCTGGACTCTTTAATACCTTGGATCCTACACCTCTTCTGACTCAACCCTCCCATGACAACATTCCCACAACAACCACTCACCACATCCTCCATCCTGCCCTTCCCCACCTCATGACCTCTTAACCTGTATCCTTTCCCATCTTTTTATAATTGATTCTACATGTGGCTGCCATGTACCTTTCTTAAAAGGTAGTTTCTCAAAACTGTCCATGCTTCCCCTTCATATTTACTAATTATGCCATTAATCACTTTATCATTCAACAAATATTTATTGAGTACCCACTATGTGCCAGACACCAAATTCAAGGCATTTGGGATGCAATGAACAGATTAAAAATTCTTGCTTCACCTTAATTTAACTTGTTTTCTCCTGCCCTTTGCCCCAACAGTCCCCTACATAATTGTGAATATTATCTACATATACATGTGTATTAGCAGTTATATCCCAGTGTACTTATGTATTCAGTGATGCGTAACAAGCCCCTACTATGTGTTGGATCTAGTAGTGAAGACAGATGTAGTCATTTCTATTCCTGACACCATGAAATATGCATTCCAAACCCTCCAACCTCCACCAAGACTTCTCTGGGCACCTCAGTCCACAGAACTGGCCATCAGTCCCTTTCTGTCTTGCAACAGTGCTTATCTTGTAAAATTGTTTATGGCTTTTGTTTGTTTGGTTGTTTTTTTAAAAAAAAATTTTCATGGGTTTAACGAAACTCCCTAATTAAAATAGAGATCTTTGAGAACTACTTGTTCTTTGTACTCCCTAGAATTCCATAATCAAACCTTTCTCATTGCTTGAAGAACTTGAAACTCAGAGAAGCTAAAGTATAGCATCAAGTACTAAAAAGAAGTGAATAAAAATACGAATGGCAGACTGGCAAATATCTTTCCCTTTGTTCCTAGGGGTGAAAGAAGTGATCTGAATTACTAGTTGCATGACATTCTTTCCCCTTGTAATTCATACATGTGATTTCAAGCTGTCAACCAATTGCTCAGAGCTACTGCCCAGCCAAGGCCTACCTGAGCTGGGAAACCACCCTAAGTGGGGGATTTGCCCAGCTCTGCCCTGCTGCCCTCTTTACAAATCCCCACTTCCTGCAGTTGCCTGAGACTTCAATGTTGCTCACAAACTAACCCCCAAGACCATATGTCCTCCAGATGCCAGGATGCCCTATCCCAACAACTCCCCATGAAATCCAGGGCTCTCCTTACTCTGATTTATCAATGCTTTAGCTTCCCCTCTGGCCAGGGAGCTACCCTTTTCTGGAAGCCAGAGCTGTCTGACAGAGATAGTGTAAATAGGTAGAGGTAAAGTGGAAATGCAATTAAAAGCACGTTCAAGCACAAAATACAAAAAAACCCTACAGGAAGTATAATTTACAAAGCTGTGAAATGAGCATGATGTATAAATGCCAAGATTTTTTTTACATCAGCTCCATTTCTGTATCCTTGTGGTTTCCTCATTACTATGCAGTGAAACTCAGCTGGATAGGGTGGGGGTGACCCTATTTTCATCCCACCCCTGGGCTCACTGAAATGGCAATTGGTGCTTAACAGTGTTGCCTGAATTTCCCAGAAGTGAAAGGCTAATTTACCCTTTTCTTGAGCTGCAAAAAGTCAAATATAACAGGTGTATTTATATACATAAGACCAACAACAATAAGAATGTCTCATGTTTGCACGTTTGTCTGTGGGGCCCAGAAGAACTAATAACAATTAACTAGGCAAAGATTATGAAGTCCATGTTCCTCAAGTTAGACACCCTTCAGGTATTATTTTAGGCAACTGTTACATTATTTGTGAGTAAATATATACCCTCAATTTAGATACTGTGGTCTTCTGAATCCCATAATCTTAGAAGCTGTCAAAAGCTCTCTCCCAAGCTACCTTCAAACCTAAAGAATAGTTTGGTGCCACTATTCACATGGGAAGAAGAGTATCCAAGATCAAAGAATATTTCTCCCATTTATGAAAATCTTTAAAAAATAGGGACTGTCTATGTAGCAACAGCCAGCAAAGTGGCCTTGTTTACTTCTGTTTAATTAAATCTATTGTTTAAACCAGGGAAATAAAGCATTCTAAACTCTAATTTAGATTTTAAAATTTTATTTTAGCCTCTCTGGGGAAAAAAAGAATCATGCCTTAGCCAAACCAAATGACACGAGTCCTTCCGTCAGAGGTACAGTGGCCAGAGTCTTCTATGTGGTACAAAGTGCTCCCAAGTTCCAGGTTTTCCTCTTTCTTCCCCTGCAGACAGAATGAACATTTTCTATCCAATCCAGGTGGCCCACCATATCCGAAACATGTTCAGCTTATGTGATTACTGACTGAACCTTTCTCACCAGAACTCAGCCACCATGACCTAGGTCAGCCTGACAGTAACTGCTGACTCAGACCAAAGAGCTGGAGCTCTTTTGGGACTCCACTGCCTCTTGGGATTGTTTCAGGCAACAAGGGTGAAGCTGGACAAGTGAGTAGGATTTAAGGGGCCCTCCCCACATCAGCAGGGGAGGAATAAACAGAGGCTGAGGACCCAGCTGCACCTAAGAAATAAATGCAACCGGCCCTCCATCATTTCACCAGACCCGAATAGTAGAAACATCAACATGTCATCGCTTCTAGCTCAGGTCAATCATTCCGCTCTAATCAACATCTCCCATGCAGTGAAGTACCATTTTCTGTGTAATGAGCCCCTGTATAGTTGCAGGCAAACACATCTCAACTTAGCAAACCTGGTAAACTTTTAGTTAGCTACAACCCAATGAAGTACAAACTTCCATCAACTGGAATGATGAGTTTCTTCATGTGACATTTTAGCCAGTCCAAACTTATTATTTCCTGAATATACCAAGTTGCTGACATTCTATCTAAAGATACCTCTTCCTTCTTTTCTACCAGAAGAAATCAGTTCTATTTATCCTTAACAACACATTTTTCACTTCTCTTGGAATTCTTTCCCAAGTCCGCAGCCTTTCCAGCAGACTCTCCAGGTGCATCTCACTACACACCTGCCTCTCAGTTCCATACATGTGCAGCTCTTTTCTGTCTTGGGGCCTTTGCACATATATATAGTCTGTGCTCATGAAAAGTCCTAACCACACTCCAACCCTCAGCAACACAGCGCTACAGCTCAGCTTTTCATCAAAATAAGTCTCACCTTCTTCAGATCTCAGTCTAGCCTGGAAAATGTTCCCTGGTCCTCATTATTGTTCACCCTCAGGACATCACATGCCTCTCCTTTCTGGCACTTACCAGAGTTGCCCAAGTAGAACCATGATATTATTTGATTGAAACCTATTTCTCCACTAGACTGTGCCATAAGAACAAAGACCATGACTATTTTTATCAATTACCATAACCCCAATGACTAGCACAGTGGGACTCAGTCGGCCCTCAGTAAGTATACTATTAGCTGAATGAATGACCTTGTGTAGTATTTCTGTCACTACCTTCTAATTGTCCATTCGTGTACAGGTCCTGTGCTGGCCAGTCATATAAGAGCCTGGTGCTGGCCAGTCATATAAGAGCCACTTTACATTCATTCATTCACTTATTTATGTATTTAATTATTTAGGACAGATTCTCCTTCTGTCACCCTGGGTAGAGTGCATGGTATTATCATAGCTCATAGCAACCTCAATCTCTTGGGCTCGGGCAATTCTCTTGTCTCAGTCTCTTAAGTAGCTGGGACTATAGGCACCCTCCACAATGCTTGGCTAGTTTTTTTTTGTTTTGTTTTGTTTTTTTAGTAGAGATGGGGGGGGGGTCTCACTCTTGCTCAGGCTGGTCTTGATCTCCTGAGCTCACGCAATCCACCCAATCTCAGCCTCCCAGGGTGCTAGGATTATAGGCATGAGCTACTGCACCTGGCCTTCCATCATATGTTTAAAAGGAAAATTAGCATGTACCCATACCACCTGCACCTTGTATATCACATACATATCTAGTAATGACGGGGGGCAAAAACAAAGGTCTTAAGATCCTAAGACTGATGACCCTTATGAGGATCAGGAAGTAGTCTTAGATGCAAAAAGGTAGAAATCACAGCTAAACATAAAGGAGAGGTAGTTTTAGTGCAGTGGTTCTCAATCTGTGGGTCGTGACCCACAGGAACTGTATTAAAGGGCCACGGCATTAGGAAGGTTGAGTGTTTCTGATCAACTCTGACAAGGCAGAAAAGCCATAACTAAAACCCCCATTTCCTGACTCTTCTATTGATGTTTTGACCACTTGAATAGGAACCAAATCAAGTGAACAAGAGTCAGCAATGTGGAACATGTAGCTTCTTGGTTAGCACCCAAAATTCATCTATCAAAGTCTTAACCCTTGGGACCTCAGAAAGTAACTCTATTCAGAGATAAAGCTTTTAAAGAGGGAATTAAGTTAAAATGAGGCCATTGAGGTGGGCCCTCAGCCGATCTGGTTTACAACAAGAGAAAAGCAGAACACACAGAGACTCTAGCAGTGTGCAGGCACAGAGAAAAGACCAAGTGAGGACACAGGAGGCAGCCACCCTCTGCCAGCCAAGGAGAGAGGCCTCAAGGAAACCAACCCTGCCAGCACCTGACCTTAGACTTCCAGTCTTCAAAACTGTGAGAAAAATGAATTTCTATTGTTTAAGCCAACCAGTCCATGAGACTGTGTTACGACTGCCTGAGCAGACTAACACAGTGCTGAAGCAATTATTGAGGGAGAAGGAAGATGTATCGAGTGTTCACTGCTCACCCCTCAACAACCC
Organism: Loris lydekkerianus; assembly: GCA_963574355.1. Taxonomy (NCBI): domain Eukaryota; kingdom Metazoa; phylum Chordata; class Mammalia; order Primates; family Lorisidae; genus Loris; species Loris lydekkerianus. The sequence continues at coordinate 39,070 of CAUYPK010149787.1, read as the reverse complement.
TGGACATCATCTTCTCCCACTTAAGGGCACTGAGGCACAGAACTAGCTGAGCCAGAAGCTGACTCCAGGAATATGTGCTTCCAATTTTCCATGTCCTTTGCACTTTACCTTCATATCCTAAAGACCAAAGTAAAAAATATGAAAGCAGATTCTATTTTGTTTTTCTTAGCCATTAGAAAATGAGTGCAATACCATTTTAACTAAGTTGAAGAATTAGACACAATTGCATGTATCACCCAAATAAAGTGATTAAAATGCTGTGGAATAGATGCAAATAGAAACTAATTTTGCTTTTTAATGAGCATTTTGATCAAATCAATACTACAAAATGCTGATGGCATTACTGCTTAAATGCAACTGCCTAGTTGATTGGCTCAGAGATGCTCTATAGTAGCTAAAAATGTATTTTCTCTTAATAAGAGCAGGAGCCTGTTATGCAAAATAAAGTCATAAAAATTTTAATCATATTGCTAAAAGGACAGAACCTGGTGTAGCCTGTAAACCACGGAAAAGCAGAGAAAAGATCAAATGTAGCTGAATGCTTAATCAGTTGCCTGTCAGTTTCTGAATAGTGCCTATATTCTAATTATTAGTCACTACACTGAAAAGGTGCAATTATGGAACAAGGAAGATTGGTTTATTTTTTTAAATTGTTAACCCACGCTTTGGAAGGCCTTCATAAAAAATATTATTTAAGGCTCCATAAGCTATGAAGAAAAAAAGGATTAACAGTTAAAATTCAGTCTCCCCCCCAAGCATTAAAAGAAAAAAAAAGCTTTCAAGTTGTATTGACAGATTTGACTAACAATTGTAATCACAGAAATAAATTTAGTAAAATGGTAATTTATCTGTCACAATTTACTGAGGAGTAGAAAGTGCAGTACAAGCTGAATTGTGAAGTTCATTGAAAGCAAAGATAGAACCCAGGTTTTAATGAAATGTGGAGGTTTATTAATTGGTTTCGTAGCAACAGCCAGGCTAAAAATTACTTAACACGTCTGCCCAATCACATGCAAATTTGGGTGCTATCCCTTAAATGTTGATTATAGTTGGTCTTTTCAGATGCAAATCTAATGTGTAAAGTGAATGTAAATGTTGACAATGCTGATACAAAAAAAAAAATTCCCTGATTAACACCATTCTGAAGTTCAAAGCATAGGAGTTGAGGATCTTCCCTTGGAAGGACTGCAAGCTGCCAGGGTTGCCCATCTTATCTGCCATCTTCCTTTACCTGTCCTCTCAGTCCCACCTCACCACCACCCTGGCCCCAGAGCAAGCATTAGAGCTAATAAAATGACACTGGTAGGCCTTCCTTACTTCTCAAACACCAACTTCTCATCAGCGCTAAATGATAGATGGACGGTGCTTTTTTCATCCTAGAATTCAATCAGGTGTTGCAAGGGGCTTGCCAACCCAATACCAAGATTGGTCTCAAACATAGTTTTGCAGATAGAACTAGACCTTTAAGCTACTCCATCAGAAGGAAGCCCAAGTAGGCAAACTCTTTAAGACTGACAAATAAGGCAATCTCCGGGCAGCGCCTGTGGCTTTTTGACTAGAATTGATGAACAGTCTATGCACAGCTGCAAAGCAGGCACAAGGATCCTCAAAACCCAATGGCCAAGGGAAAATGGACAGATCCTTCCTCCAAAGAGTCAAGTCACGCCTTAAGTCTTTGAAGGCTTTGTGAGTTACTATTAAATGCAAATGGCCTTTTTTTTAATTTCAGATTAATACAAGGGTACAAATGATTAGGTTACAATATTTGCATTTGTTACATGAGGTGCTTGTGGTAGTTGTGTCCTGCACCCAGGAGGTGTGCCCTTGAGGTGGAAGCACACCAATCCTCCTCCCACAAATGCCCTTCAGAGAAACAGAGTAACCTCAGGCACAGCTCATTCTGGTGGGGGGCTGAGGGCTTAGTGTGGGGCATATGGATGCCAAAGGAACCTGTGGAAATGGGATGGAAACCAGCCTATCCAGGGGCCTAGAGTGGGCATAATTTGAGAACGATGACAATGGCAATGTATGCAATGGGAGCTGTGACACCGGACAGCATGACACAAACATTCCACCAGGCTTGCCCTAATTCACATTAACCCTAACAGACAAACACCAGTGACACTTCATCTTGCCTGGGAGGTCTAAAAAGAACCAAAAAAAGGTGTCAAAGAATTTATTTTATCAATGTGAAGGTAAATGTCAAAAAAGAAAATGTGGCCAGCCCCTCGAGTAGTAAGAGGATAACCCTTTCTTAGTAGCATCTAATTAAAAGTTCTGAGAGGCCAAGTTAAATTTTGAGTTAAAAATCAAACAGGCTAGGGCGGTGCCTGGGGCTGAGTGAGCAGGGCACCAGCCCCATATACCAAGGGTGGAGGGTTCGAACCTGACCTCAGCCAAACTTCAACAAAAAAATAGCTGGGCATTGTGGCAGGTGCCTGTAATCCCAGCTACTCGGGAAGCTGAGGCAAGAGAATTGCCTAAAGCCCAAAAGCTGGAGGTTGCTTGTGAGCTGTGATGCCATAGCATTCTACACAGAGCAACAAAGTGAGACTCTGTCTCTAAAAAAAAAAAAAAAAAAACAGGCTATACACATGACTGTAGTCCTGGTCGCAGAGATACAGATCCTAGGCCAGTAGTTCTCAAAGTACTGTTCCCAAATCAGCAGCATCCACAATACCTAAGAACTTAGTAGAAATGACTTAATGCAATATAAAGCTGGCCACAGACCCAGCAATCTGTGTTTAAACAAACCCTCCAGGTGCTTCTGAGGGTGGCAAATTTGAGAACTATCACTACCGGCCAATTCAGCAAGACGGTGTGTCTTGCTGAATCTATCCTCCAGCACTGACTTGCTGCAAATTACTTCCATCAATGGGAAACCAAGGATAGCTGCACTATAAGTTCTGCTGGATGGTGTGCATTCAAAATAAACATTCATTGTGTTAATTCTTTGACACAATGGCTTTTTCAAAAGAATGCACAACTCAGAACACATGATGCTGATTTATTGATTTCTTAGGATAACCTATTGTTCTAAGGGAGAAGTAAAAAAAGAAAGATTATTCTTTAGGAAACTCAAGTTTGGGGTGGCCTTCTGAAAGAAACTCTGAGAACGACTGGGCTTGCTGTTCTTATGCTAGACTCTTCCCTGACCCTCCCTGGCCAATTGTCAAGGCTCCATCCTTAATCAGCAGGAGCTCACTAGGGGTGGACAGAGGGTCAGACTCATACAGGAGGACTGTAAATGCCACCTAAACCCTTGCTCAAGGGATGACCCCATCTAATTCTCATATTTTAGAGAGAATTATTTAATCTTTTTGTGTTCCTAACAATAAAATGGATGTAATGCAGGTGTATGGTTATTTAAAACTTTAAAGATAAGAAACTGGAAATATTTTTTAACCATTATAAGATAACTATACAGGAGAAAAATCTACAGTCACACGGATGAACCTCAATCTTAACTGCACATCGGAATCATTTGCAAGGCCAAAAAGTGCAGATTTCTAGGCCCCATCACCAAACATTTTCATTCAGTTGGTATTTAAAATAAGTATACCCTGGTCTGGGAATTTGTATTTAAATTACCAACATGGTTACTTCTCCAGTTTTCAAGGTGTATTAATAAGGGGTAACGACAGTATATTTACTCAGGGAAGTAAAGCAATACTATAGTAAAGAACAAGTTCCTTTTTCTGTTAGATCTTGCTGAAGTAGTTGAGAAAATGTATCTGTCTTACATTAGTATAACTTTCTAATAATTTTTATTGCAAAAGTTATACATGTTCATTAAAAAAATAGAAAAGCAAAAGAAAGTATAAAATACCTATAATCCTGCCCTCCAGAGATAAACTGACAAATTCATTCCTCCAGATACCATGATGCTTCTTTCCACACACATTTTTTACAATAGTGAGATCTGAGTATATGTCGTTAATGTGTTGTGTGCTTTTTATATCTAACAGCATTGTCAACATCTTTCTACCATTCTTTCTTTTGGATACAAAATGACAAAATGCCTAAACTGTACTGGGAAGAGGGTTTTTTTCCCCAAAACAAGAAATGAAAATTCAATTAATGTGGTCAGTACATAAATACAAATATACAAATATTTATGTCATTTGTACAAGTATGCTAAAAATCTTATTTTTTTTCTTTTTAAAACATAGTCTCTGCCTCAGTGCCTGTAGCTCAGCAGCTAGGGCACCAGTCACATACACTGGAGCTGGTGGGTTTGAATCCAGCCCAGCCCTGCCAAACAACAATGACAAATACAACCAAAACAATAGCCGGGCATTGTGGCAGGCACCTGTAGTCCCAGCTACTTGGGAGGCTGACGCAAGAGAATCACTTAAGCCCAGGAGTCTGAGGTTGCTGTGATCTGTGACACCATGACACTCTACCAAGGGTGACAGCTTGAGACTCTGTCTCAAAAAAAAAAAGAAAGAAAGAAAGAAACAGTCTCACTGTCACCCTGGGTAGAGTGCTATGGCATCATAGCTCACAGCAACCCCAAACTCTTAGGCTTGACCAATATTCTTGCCTCAGCCTCCAGAGTATCTGGGCTAGTTTTTCTATTGTTGGTAGAGATGAAGTCTCACTCTTGGCTCAGGTTGGTCTCAAAGTCCTGAGCTCAAGCAATCTGCCCACCTGGGCCTCCCAGAATGCTGAGATTACAGGCATAAACCACTGTGTCTGGCCAAAATCTTACTGTTTTTACTAAAGTGATTTAGCACTGATAGAGCGTTTATTAGTAACTTTTACTAGCTCATTAGTTCATTTTAGTGACGATATGTACGTTACTTGAGGCCTCTAAACATACCTACACTATGTTAAGACAATTAGTATCAACTTTAATTAAATGTTTCTGACCAAGGTTTTTCTCATTAAATCCAAAGAGAGCCAAAACACTGTATGGGAATGAAACTCAGACTGGGGAAAAAAAAAAAAAATTAACATGCCCGAAGAGTCTATAAACTAATCCTATTCAACTAGGAAGTGGTCAAAAAATAAATGCATTTCACAGAATACATTCTTCATAACCTGAAAGCTACATTCTTGCATGTTTATAAACAAGGCACAAAGAATGTGAGTTTATATACTCACATGCACACTCCCCTGGGATGCCTGGTATCAGAAAGCCTGCAATGGCTTCAACTTTTAGTAGTCACGTGGATGTAAGCCAGCCACTTTATCCTTCCAGGTTTCATTTTCCTCATCTGGAATATGAGAGTGCTAATAAACAGTATCTGTGCTAAGTTATTAAGAGTTTTCTAAGGGCTAAGTGGGATAAAATATGAAGTTCTATGTAGATCCCAATGTTATCAAGAGTCTACTGCTATCTCTTCCTCCCCTTCCCTCTTTTCCCTTTCTCTCCTCCTCCCTCCCCTCTCTTTCCCTCAGAATATGGTGCTGCTCACTCATCACTTTTTAGTCTATTGTACCCCCCATGGTGCCCTTCTATTTCCTGAGCACAGAGATTGGCTAGAATATCAAATGTATGCACATTAGACCAAGGAACAGAGAGTAACCTTTCAACAGTAGGCTCACAAAATGCTTCACAAGTGAATTCGACTTGCCATCATCATGCAAGTCAAGTTACAGGCTCAGCGCCTGTAGCACAGTGGTTACAGCGCCAGCCACATACACCAATGCTGGCGGGTTCGAGCCCCACCCAGGCCAGCTAAACAAGGACAACTGCAACAGAAAATAGCTGGGCGTTGTGGCGGGCACCTATAGTCCCAGCTACTTTGGAGGCTGAGGCAAGAAAATCGCTTAAGCCCAAGAATTGGAAGTTGCTGTGAGCTGTGACACTATGGCTACCAAGGGCGACATAGTGAGACAGGGCAGGACAGGAAAGGAAAGAAAAGTTACATATTCTGTAAAATTCTTCGTGAAAAAGAATTCTCTCAAAGTGATGGGACATGGTCCCAGACTGGGCTTATCACCACTACAGTGACCTTTTCAGAAAGAAAGATTCTCAAGCCCCGTGTCAGAGATTCTAGTTAAGTTTTTAATCCACATATGAAATTTTAAGCTGCCCTAACCTATCACAGTAGTTTCTAGGCCAAATTATTTTTGATATGAAAGATCATTCATTAGCTTCAGTGAGTGTGAGAGCCTTTGGTACAATCTGATTGACCTACATATCAGTGATTCGTATATTTACGAAGTCAGGAAGCCCTTAATAACTGTTCTGAATGACTTTGACAAAAACATCTATCTACATGAGTCTGCCTGAATATACACACTAAAGTTTCTCCCCACTAGTTAAGGCTGGGAAAATAAAAGATAACCAGTCCCATTCAAAACACCTTTTATTTCATTGCAGTCTTCTCTCCTTACATAAATAAAAACACAATATGCAACACATGATTGGAATCTTTAAAAATACAATCATAGGTATCATCTCTCTTTTTCTAATAAGCAACAAGGAAAATGGACAGACATTTGGCCCCTACAATCTGGTCTTTGAACACATTGACAAAGCTCTTCACACAATATTCTTTTATTCATTCAAAAAATAACCAAAATAAACATTTCTCAATACCAACCACAAATCTTTGGGGCTTATCCCAGAGCGGCATCCTACAATTTGCATAGAATCTGTTACCACTCTCTTAGTCAAATATTGCCTGATTTTTCTAACCTCTGGGTTGGTAAACTGGGCTTTCTTTGCCATGGGCATTCTTTCTCAGAAGTTTTCTCTGCTATGGGAAAATCAACCAAACATTTTTCAATGTACTATTAGATGTGATTCTTGGAATTTAATGGACTGGAAAATTTCAATTCACAAATCTTCAAATTTATTGAATAAAACAATCTCACCTAGAACATATGGGACAGAGACTGACCACATAAAATACTGATTTAAAAAAAAAAAGAAAACCAACCCTTTGATCATACTGCCCCATGGTCAGAGGCTTCTTGGCCAAAACATCTTACATGGAGAATATCATTATATGTAATTTTCTTACTACAACTGATGACATGGAATGTACTAAGTGCTCATTTTGAAAACATGTGAGCTATTGGTCACTGGATTACCATTAGAGAAAACTAATTAGGTAGGGTAAGCATTATGTGGCAGCCTTGGCCCCGAAGACAGCAATGAGCTCATTAAGGAAAACAAGACTCAGCAAGGCTCAGCTAATTTACAATATTGACCACAACATGAAATCAAGGGGTGTTCTCGAACCAGGACTCATTAAAAGTGCAGTGGGAGAAAAGGGAGCAAAGACTGTTTTGTTTAGAAGCTTTAAGACTTGTGGGAACAAAGTATCAAGATACCATAGCTTAGGGGAAACCAGGACTGCCCATAAAGATTTCAAAGGAGTCAACTTCAAGGACAGGGAAGGACTCTTAAGGGTGGTAAAGAGAGGATTAACTAGAAGTTATAAAGTGAAATTATTGCAAAAGCAATTTGAGCTACACATAAGGAAGCAATTTCCAGCCATAATTTTAATTAGGAGCACAGAATGATCCTCTGTGTAATGATGATCCTTTGTCATTCTCATTATTCGGAATTACCCTGCGTCCACATGCATAAACATAAGAGTGGAAATTAAACATAGACATGGAAGAAAGGTCAACGATAATCAATTTTTTTCATTTTTCAACTGCAGGTGAAACTTTCCAAAGAAAATACCAAAATTAGCCAGGCGCAGTAGTGCACATCTGTAGTGCTAGTTACTCAGAAGGGGGAATTGGGCCCCCCAAACACTTGAGCCCAGGAGTTTGAGGGCTCTTGATTTATAGGTATTCCATTTCCAAACAATTGATAAATTCAGAGTCACCATTAATTCCCACCACTACTCTTTACCGTGGAACTGCCTCCTGCTGCTGCAGTAGCAACAGAAGAACCTTTACGGGTAGACACGGAACTTCAGAGTGTATGAATGAGAAAAGAAGAAACGAGTAAAAGCAGACACTGTCTTACACAGAGGCAAACCCTCCCCCAGCAAGCAAGCACCCCTGGGTTTCCCCTTTCCAAAAAAGATCACTCTCCAAACCTTTCAAATGGTCTTCTCTTATTTAACCATCTTATTCATTAAAACAGAAGAATCATCTGTCTTAACAAACATCTTTATAAAAATGCAAATAATTTTATAAGTGAGCCAAACCAAATCAGTTATTAATATGAAGACTATGAATCAGATTTAGTTTCTACTACCAGCTATAATTAGATGCCTTAAGGAAATTAAGAGTTTTGATTAAAAAAGATTTTTAAAAGAAAGGTAAATTAAAATTTAGAAAAGAGAATACTATAGGAATATATGGCAGGGAAGGACTAACACTGGGGGGGGAGAGTGTAAGAAAATGAAAGCACTATAAGCCTATCTGCTGCAAGCTCAAGAGTTATAGACATAAAGAGATGGCACAAATTATGTACATTGTGTTTACTTTTTAAAATCTGCCAGGAGAAAGGAAAGGAAATAGATGCAGCAACTTTGTTTCAAGACCCAGAATTTAATCTCATATTAATACTAGTGTTTTGTGTATTAGCCTGTAGTTAGTTCTGTTGTAGCCTTCTAGAACCACAGCTGCCTCACCAACCTCACCAAGATCCTTGCTCACAATGTGCCAGCAGCCACATGGGTCTCCTTCTCCTTGAACTGGCCCATATGCTCCTACTTTAGGGACTTTTGCACTAGCCACTTCCTCTGCCAAGAATACTCCATCACATCACTCTGGTTTCAGAAAAAGACCCACCTTTTTAGATGGGCCTTCCCTGACCCTAAGAAGTGCTATCCCTCCTATTACTCGGCCTGTCTCTATAAATCATATTAACCTATTTTATTTCCTTCTTGGCACTTAGGACTCTCAAAAACATTACCTTATTTATTTAATTGCTTGTATGCCATCTGTCTTCCTCGATAAAACTCAAATTTTGCAAAAGCAGGAGTGTAGTTTCTGGATCACTACTGTCAACCCTGGGTACTGCACACTACCTGGTGGATACTGAGTGCTCCATGAACACTGGTTGTTCAAAAAAGAATTTTATGCCACGTGCAGTGGCTCATGCCTGTAATCAGAGCACTTCGGGAAGTTGAGGTGGGAGAATCCCTCGAACTCAGAAGTTTGTGACCAGCCTAAGCAAAATTGAGACCTTGTCTCTACTGAAAATAGAAAACTTAGCTGGTCTTTGTGGTGGGCACCTGTAATCCCAGCTACTTGGGAGGCTGAGGCAGGAGGATTGCTTGAACCCACAAGTTTGAGGTTGCAATAAGGAAGGCTGAACCCATGGCACTCTACCCAAGGTGACAGAGTTTTTGAGACAGTATGACTCTGTCTCAAAAAAAAAATAAAATTTTTTTAACTACCATGTGGGACATTGCCTTTTTTATTTTTTTTGATTAGAGGATTGCTCCAATATGAAAGGCATCGAAGGCATAACTGATACAAATCTCTAAATATTTATGGATCAAATACATAACAAAATAAAGTTTGGGGTCATTATCATTATTTTAAATATAACAGAACTCTGGTTCCTAAAGAACACCAATAAGAGCTCAGTCTAAGGGACTTATTTTTTCGTACACCCAAATTAGCTCATTTTTACTTGTTTAAAAACAGGATTCAGGCCAGGTGGCTGGCGGATTGTTTGAGCTCACAAGTTTGAGACCAGCCTAATGAAGAGTGAGACCTTGTCTCTACTAAAACTAAAAAAACTAGTTGGGGGGGCAGCGCCTGTGGCTCAAAGGAGTAGGGTGCCAACCCCATATGCCAGAGATGCCAGGTTCAAACCCAGCCCCAGCCAAAAACAAACAACAACAAAAAAAGTAGTTGGGCATTGTGGTGCACACCTGTAGTCCCAGCTACCAGGGAGGCTGAGGCAGAAGAATTGGTCAAACCTGAGAGTTTGAGGTTGCTGTGAGCTATGATGCTATGGCACTCTATCCAGGGCAACAGAGTGCGACTCCATCTCAAAAAAATAATAATATAAATAAAAACAGAATCCAGAGTCAGGCATAGTGGCTTGAGTCTATAATCCCAGCTACTTGGGAGGCTGAGATTGGAGTATAATAAAATCAGCCTGAGGAACACAGCAACAAAAAATTGCTCATATGAACAAAAAATTGTTTTAAAAATCAGCCAGGTACAGTGGTGTGTGCCCGTAGTACCAGCTACTTGAGAAATTAAAGCACGAGAATCACTTGAACCCTGCAGTGAGCTACTGCACCAGTGCATTCAGGTCTGGGCAATCCAGCAAGACCCCATTTCTTAAAAAAGAAGAGAAAACAAACAGGATCATAGTGACAATACAAACTTCATGGTAGAGAGGATATGAGAAGAGAGAATTTAAAAATATGTATACATAGGTTTATAACTCCTACAGTATACTGTGCAATCCTTTTTTTGTACTATCATTTATAATCTGTATTACATACATATTCTCTCTCTTAGATTGTAAATTCCTTGGGGCATGGAATTCACATCTGATTCCTCCTGTCTCCCAAATGCTTAGCATGCATTGTGCTTCATAGAAACAGGTGCTCAATAAGCTTCAAATGAATATGTGAACAATACTGCCACTATTACTCAAACTAACTCAAACTATGAGCAATCCTGTCTGCAAGCAGCAATTTCCTAAGACAACTGCGTAAAACTCAGGGAGAGCAATGTTTTCCTTATATAGTAGTCTATATTTCTCCATCATAATTTAAGATGCTATTTGAAACACAAACATACATGGTACATTGTTTCTACAGAGACACACAAGTTTGGGAGAAAATTAAATGTGGAAATTTAAACATACAAAGTTCTAGTCCCAAAGTTCATGTTCTCCAAACTAGAGAGCCCTTCCTCTTCAACAAGCTCCATAGCTAACAACAGAGCTGTGTTGCTACTACAAACATGAACTAACAGGCACATTATGAGACAGGTTCACCGTGAGCCCCCAAATACACTATTTAATACGTAGGGGGTGCTGCATGTTAGGAGTTTTACAATTGTTCTTATGCCAGTTAATTGCTTGTAAGAGCAAACAGCACCCTGCCACATGCTCACAACCACATGTTCTTTAGCTATTTTAATAAGAACTGAGCTGGATTTATAGCAAAATAACTTTACTTAGGACTTTCTGCCAAAATTTTATCTGATAAACGTGCCCCACCCCTACCCCCATGGACATCTGGGGACGGCATTTTGAGGCACTGTTTTGAAAGAACACGGAGGAGATGTTTTCAAGGGCAGAAGAGACCTTCAAAAGAAGGAAATAGTTTTACTGATCCCTAGTGAAGAGGAGAAACTATAAACTGTCTCTTAAAAACTCATTGCAAAGCAAGGTGCAGTGACATATACAGCAACATCAAAAACAAAATACTTACATACAAGTCAGTGGTATTCTGGCTAAGTAGGTGGCACCAACATAAAATTCTGTTTGTATCTATGTATCTAGGTAGACGGAAGTTATCAACCTCATCATCTCCTGTTCTCTTCCCGTATTAACATCTTGTGTTATTGTTCTGATGCTTTTATTTTAAGGAACTCCATGTAATGGAGATTCTGTAAGCTGCTGAGATTGGCAGCTATTCAAAGACCTTTTTCCAACCTCCCTATTTCACCTCAGGAAAAAACCATTTTTTTGAAATGTATGGATGGCATGGCCAAACTGTAAGGCTGCTATGGGAGCCCAAAACAACCAAGCAACAACAATGGGCAGAATCACAGCCAGGAGTTACTGCTAAATGTTCACTGGGCCAGTTACTGTGCTGGTGTCTGCTACTCATTACCTTGCTTAAGCCTTACAGCTCTTTGAGGAAAGTACTGTATATTCTCCCTATTTTACAGAGAGTTTAAGTTCCCTGTTTAAGGTAGTACAACTAAAAATAAGTAGCAGGCCTAGTATTCAAACGTAGTTTTTTCTAACTGTAACCCAATGTTCTGATCTACCATGCTGATGCCCTTGTCAGCTCGTAAGTGGGAGGTCAACCTCCCTCAAAAAAGAAAAGATAGAAATCATCTGCATATATACAGAAATATGGCCCAGTACCCCTCCAGCAAGGATAAGTCTAGACCAGGGTTGGGAAACCTGTGGCATTCAAAGTTCTTAAGTGCAGCCTTTTGACTAAATCCAAATTTTACAGAACAAGTCTTTTTATTTTCATTAATAGGTTTCTGTTCATCTTTTATATTCTTATTTTTTAAATGAACAGATTTAAAATACCAAAGAATAAAGTAAGTTTCAACAAAATAATCTTCCCAGATTGACCAGCACAATTAGAACCTTAGTAAGCCATAAGGGCTAAACTGACAGCTGCTACGTTCATGATTTAGTTCTAACTTCCCCACCTGACCACCACCACAACCACAGGCTGGTTGGAGAGAGTTTATGGAGGTCGAGTATGTCAGTCTGTTATCAGCTTTTGACAACAGTGTACAGTGTTTCTGTTGGAAGTGGATTTTGTGAATAGTTGAACAGCTCCACAGTATTTTTAAATTTTTTTAATTTCAAAAAAGACCAAGGAAACGCTAAAGGAAGAAAACAGATTTGTTAATAAGGATTGGGAATTGCAATATTATCTTGTTTCTGCTAAAGATGATTTGCTTGCTTTGTCAACATTAAAGGAAGTCAATGCTCATCAGCATTATAACACTCAAAATGAGCACAAGTATTTTAAATTAGAGGGAGGCAACAAAGATGAGGTGGCTCACGCCTATAATCCTAGCACTCTGGAAGGCTGAGACAGGTGGACTGCTTGAGCTCATGGGTTTGAGACCAACCCGAGGCAGAGGGAGGCCTCATCTCTAAAACTAGCCGGGCGCCTACACTCCCAGATACTTGGGAGAATCGCTTGAGCCCGAGAGGGTAAGGTTGCTGTGAGCTATGACACCACAGCACTCTACCAAGGGTGACATAGTGAAACTCTATCTCTTAAAAAAAAAAAAAAAAAAAAAAAAAAAAATATGAGAAGTAAAAGCAAAGACAATTCTGTCAAGCAGAAATAAGATCTGGAAATAGGCTTGGCGCTCGTAGCACAGTGGTTACAGTGCCAGCCACAAGCACAAAGGCTGGCAGTTTGAGCCAAGCCCAGGGCTGCTAAACAACAATGACAACTGCAACAAGAAAACAGCCCGGCACTGTGGCAGGCACCTGTAGTCCCAGCTACTCGGGAGGCTGAGGCAAGAGAATCGGCTAAGCCCAAGAGGTGGAGGTTGTTGTGAACTGAGCTGTAATGCTATAAACTCCGTCATTTAAAAAAAAAAAAAAAAAATCTGGAAATAATACCACTGAAGCAAATTGTAAAGTAGCTTATACAATACTTGGGGAAAGGGGGAAGCCATTCAATGATGTAGAAATTGTGAAAGAAGGCATTGCTGAAATTGTAGGATGCTTAGACCCCCGATAACATTTCAGAGTGCAAACAACTGCCTCTTTCGAGGAGAACCATAACTGATCAGCAGCATGAATTAACCTTCAACGTAACAGACCAACTTCATGCAATGCTTCAGAAGGAAATATATTATTCCATTGCTTTAGATGAATCAACTGATATTACTTACTTAGTACAGGTTTTATACTTCATTTGGGTCAAAAGATTTTCTTTGCTAGTAAGAGTTACTTGGCTTTGGGCACTCTTGAAAACAGGACACAGATATCTTCAACAACCTGTAAGATGTCATGAAGTTGGACTGAATTTGGTAAATTTAGTGAGGGTATATACAGATGGTGCACCTTCCATGACAGGAAAACATGAAGGGTTTATTGCACAGATAAAAAAAAATTAACAGATACAGATACTCTCATTTCTTTTCATAGTATCTTGCATCAGCAAAATCTCTATGCTAAAGCTATTTTAAGTGACACTTTGCAAAAAATTATAAATATAATTAACTATATTCCTTCAGTAACAAGATGTTCAGTGTGGATGTGCCATCTCATTCTAATGTGTGTGGGCTATCGCAAGAGCAGGTGTTAGCCAAACTTTTTATCTCTGCAAGAACAGATACTTAAATTTTATGAAGAAAAAAAATCAGCAATGTGAATTATTGAAAGAAGAGTTATATAGGAATGCAGCAGTTCTGTGTGATATCATGTCAAATAAAAATGACTCGAATGTTTCTTTGCAAGGTGAAACTATATATAAGTGGCAAAAACCCCTAAGCATTTTGAAAAAATGCTATCTTTTTTCAAAACACTTCTTCAAAAGTAAATTTTAGATGAACATTTTCCCAAGTTAGCAAAGGTCTTTGATGAACAGGATGATAGGTACATATATGCAAATAATTTGAAGAATACATAGCTGTTTTAGCCCAATTAATTGGAAAATACAATGAAAGGTTCACTGATGTTGGGAATCACATCACACTCAAATGAGCATTTCAGCCTAACATAACTGATATCATCAAGTCACCTAAAGAACTACAGATGGAATTGACTGAGCTCTCAATAGACGACATTTTAAAGTCATTGTTTATTCAGCCATTAAAAAAGATGGAGACTTCACATGTTTTGCATAAACATAGATCAAGGTGGAACACATTTTTCTTAGCAAAGCATCACAAGAATGGAGAAGCAAGAATCCAATGTACTCAATTTTAATATAAGGCAGTAGATGGTCTTATACAAGGTGCAGGGTAGGGGAATGAAGGAGCAGGGGAGAGTGGAGGTCAAGGGGAGATGGGGGACGTGGTGTACGGCACACCTCTTGAAAGCAGGACACAATTATAAGAGGGACTTTACCTAACAAATGCTATCGTGTAACCTAATTCTTTATACCATCAATGAATCCCAAACAATAAAAATAAATACATAAATAAATAAATAAAGTCATTGTTTAATGATAAAGATCCAATTATTGTCGGCAATGTTCCCAATAAATGCTTTCTTGCTTTTCAACCACTTATTGCTACAAATCTACATTCTCCTACCTAACCCAAAGGAAGATGACGCCCTTAATGTCACAAATGGCTGATACCCATTTAGAGGATCAACTGAAACAAGTAAACAGTCTCAGGGTTGTGGCAGGTGCCTGTAGTCCCAGCTATTTGGGAAGCTGAGGCAAGAGAATCGCTGAAGCCCCAGAGTTGAAGGTTGCTGTGAGCTGTGACTCCATGGCACTCTACCGAGGATAACATAGTGACTGTCTCAAAAGGCAGACACAAGAAAGTCATTAAAAGGTTAATTAATGTAGGACTTTCCCAAGAGTAAAGAGTATCCCAAAAGGGATACACTCAAAGGATTGGGGTTACTGTATGGAAATAAAATTTTGTTTTGAGTATTTTAAAAAGGTGACTTAACCAATACCTATAATCCTAACACTCTAGGAGACCAAGGAGGGTGGATTGTCTGAGCTCACGAGTTCAAGACCAGCCTGAGTAAGAGCAAGACCCCGTCTCTAAAAATAGCTGGACATTGTGGTAGGCACTTGTAGTCCCAATTACTCAGGAGACTGAGGCAAGAGAATTACTTGAGCCCAAGAGTTTGAGGTTGCTGTGAGCTATGACACCATAGCACTCTACCAAGAGTGACAAAGTGAGACTGTCTCAAAAAAAAAAAAAATTAACAAATAGTTTTAATAGATTTCTTACAAAGTAATGTACTGGTTTTTTTTTTTTTTTTTTTTTTTTGCAGTTTTGGCTGGGGCTAGGCTTGAATCCGCCATCCCCAGTATATGGGGCCAGGGCCCTACTCCTTGAGCCACAGGCACTGCCCAATAATGTACACTTTTTAGTATATCTAACTGAAGTTTCTTGAACATGGCCTCTTATTCAATTACAGCTAAATTAATGCAGCCTTCCAACATGAAAAGCTTCCCCACCCTGGGACTAGACACAGGAGTGTGTTCAGAATCTAGATGGAAACACAGCTCAGCTGAGCTAAGTCTGTGCCAGACTGCCTTAAGTGTCAGCTGAAAACGTGGTATGATGGACAGCTCAACTCCACCAATGTTTAGTACATGCACCATCTCAATTCATGCTGAATTTCAGAGATGAATAACACAGTCCTTATCATCACAGAGTTTGCAGTAGAGTCAGAGAAAGAGATCAGTAGGAGTAGTAATTAAAATACAGCATGACAAGACCCAGTCCTGATCTGAACACCAATTGTTAAGGCACAAAGGTTTGTCTGGACCCAGCTTAAGGTGAAGAAGACTTCCCAGGGGAGAAGTCTCAAGGAGGCCAGCAGAGGGAGGTGAGCAGGTGAGCAAAGAGCCAGAACACGGATGGGCATTCATGCCAGAAGTCTGCAGGTGATGGGGCCTGGTTTGGGATAGAGGAGAGGCAGAAAATAGCAATGGCTAATACTGAGTGCTTACTCCATGCCAGGCCTGTGCACAAGCACTTTTCTGCCCAAGAAAAGTGGGCAGTACCCGCTGTGAGGCATCTTACAGGAAGGGAGGTAGCTGAGGTGCAGGGAGGCCAGGGACCTGCCTGAAGTTACTCAGCAGTTAACCTTGGTGGGCTGGGCCTCAGACTCACAACACCCCATTCCCAAGCCCACAGCAAACCCCTGTGCTGTGTGATGTCCTGGGCTCAGTAAGCTCCTATAGGCAAGAAGGAGAAACTCCTAAGCAAGGAAGTCACATGATTCAGTTTGTATCAACACCACCCTCACAGCTGTATGAAGCAGTGGAGGGGTGGACTAGAGGCACAGAAGCCAATCAACTGCTGAAATACAGCATCTTCTTTGTGGCAAAACTCCATCTTGTGTACAGCTCCTCTCTCCTGCTGCCAGAACTTCACTGTGGAGTTCCTAAAAGAGAAGAGAGGACTCTTTCTGGAGCAAGCTGGCTGCAGCACACCAGAATGCCCCCTACTCCTGCATCTTCCTGCAGACATTAGCACAGCCCTCCCAAGTCCTTCCTTCCATACAAGTCCCTCTCTCCTCCCTCGGACGACCCAAGCATGGCTCATCTTCGTGCATCCCCGATACAGACAGCAACGCTCTCTGACGGTGCCTCCTCCTCTCTAGATGCTGCTTCTCAGAGACGTGTGTTGTCTGCTGTGCAGCCAGGAACTCAGCATGGCCAGCTTGGACCCTATGACACCACCTCGCAGACGGGAGTGACTTGGCAACGAACAAGAGAATATTACATCAGCACCTTGGGAATGAAGAGCATCTGAGAGGCCCAGAGGATATATTAGTACTGTTAACCAACACTCTTTTGATACTTAGAATGTATTTGGCACTCTTCCAAGAACTCTCTACGCATTAATTCATTTAATTTTTGTAACAACTCTATGTGTAGATAAATTACCCATTTTCTGGATGGGATGACTGAGGTACAGACAAGTTACATATCTGGCCCAAAGTCACACAGTGGGTAAGTGGTAGAGAGCCTGGCTTCAAATCCAGGTAAGCTTACTCAGAGCTCACAATCTTCACTACTATCCTCTGCTGCTGCCTCTCAGAAGAAATCCACGTTGAAAAAGCACACCTGCTACCCACTACCAAGCACTAGGTGTAACCTCTCTGTGGGGCTTAGGTGTCTATTACAAGAAGGGAATAAAATGCAGATTAAAGAGTACACATTTTCAAAAGCCTGATGAGGATATAAGTCATAATGGAAGAAACAGGAGCCAAAAGTTACCCTCATTCCTACAATACTGTGAACACACCCAGCCAAGTAAGACAGGCTCACAGAACAAGTTAATAATGGCCTAAATATAAAGACAGAGCTTCAAATCCAACTTACTATTAATTAATTTATGTATTGCCACTAGGGAGGAGGCAGTTAGTATTAAGTTAGATTAAATTATGGAGAAGCTTCAGCATTGCTGTGACTATTTCAACAGTAATTATTAAGTTGCTATGCCTTTCTTCCCTAATAAAAAACCCTTTATTCTCATTCTCAAAATGCTTTGCCATTCACCTGTCACTAGTTTCTTTTGACAGTCATGACAAGCTTTTCAGATTAAAGACACTTTTCAAAGAGAAAAAGGAAATCTGATTTGTAAATCCTAGTAGGCTTCTGATCCCAACTTGGTCTCTGAAGAACATGTGCTTCCTGCCTCCTCTAAAGGGTCCTGGGTTTCATTGCTGTGCTGAGTGTATACTTGCGAAGACTGACAGGCCCTGAGGGAAACCAGAGATGCTGAGTACTGGGGCACTGAATCTGCGGAGCTCAGGCTTACCACTTGCAAGATGTGTGAAAGTGCCCTCAGTGTCCCCATGTATAAAGTAGAGGCACCTGCACTACCTACCTGCCAGAGTTGACTGGAGGCTCAAAGGAGGTACCAAGGAAGCCATCTAGAAACTGTACCAACACACAATGGGAAATGAATTAATTAAATGGTTGAATAACATAACTGAGTTATGCTGCCACCAGCCAAGGACCTCAGTGCCATCAGAGGGAGCACGGTCCTGACAGCATGTGATGCCCATACTCCTTAGACTCTTGAACTGTGAGGCAATAAAAGTTCTATGGTTTCATCACTCAGTTTATGGCACTTTATTATGGCAGCCATAGGAAATACACTTAGATTCGCTTTTCCTATTGCCCTACATTCAACAGTTCCATTCATTTAACCATATTTACTGAGGATCCACCAAATGACCAGGCCCTACACACAAGGATAAAGAGGATAACATCTTAGGACCAGGCACGTGGCTCACACCTGTAATCCTCTGGAAGGCAAAAGCTCAAACTCCTGCTTGAGTTCAGGAGTTTGAGACCAACCTGAGCAGAAGCGAGACCCCATCTCTACTAAAAATAGCCAGGCATAGTAGTGTACTCGGGAGGCTGAGGCAAGAGGATTGCTTGAGCCCAAGAATTTAAGGCTGTGGGCTATGATGATGCCATGGCACTCTATTCAGGGCGACAGAGTAAGACTATATTTCCAAAGGGGGGGGGGGGGAAGACAACAACCTGCCCTCAAAGACAGAGTAAGACTATATTTCCAAAAGGGGGGGGGGGGGGAACAAGACAACATCCTGCCCTCAAAGAACTTACAGTTGTATGGGAGGCAACCAACCTAAAGATAAAACGTGATGAAGTGACATGAAAGTATGAGTTTAGAGTTATACGTTGGGAGGGGGGCAATGGAGAGGGAGGGTGGCTCTTTCTGGAAAGAGAAGAAGGTGAGGGAAGGAGACCAGAAGAGGTTGCAGAAAGAAATGCTTACTCTGACAAGATAAGTTCTTCACCGCAGCTGGTGTGAAGGTTGAATGAAATCACAAGACCTAATTGTCCAGAAAACAGATAGCAAAGTGACTGAGGTGTCAAATAGGAGGGGAACCAACAGAGACAAAAACATGATTATAGTATCCTTACTGCAGTCCAAGATATACACATCTGCTGCCCCTCACCCCAAACCCCACTGAGATCTGACTAAGTACATCTGGGGTGGAAGAGATGACATATGCCCTTGGAACACTCCACAGAAATCTTAATGTCTTGCCTCCCCATGGACTGTGGGTGCTTCCCAACATTCTTCACATCATGGCACACCTAGCAAATGACACTATGTGTACAACACTGAATTAAAGCAGAGGTAATGTGGCAACATCTATATGGAGACTGGTGAAAAAACCTATTTTCATTTTTATATATTATTATTGTGAAACAACCTATTTCATTTTTATATATTATTATTTCATTTTATATATATTATTATAAGAAAAATAAAATACTAGGAAAGATAGTAAGCAATGCATTTTTATAAATATTCCAAACACAATCTTTTGAAATCACTGCATTCAATAAGTTTACAAAGGGAGCCATACAAGTGGTGTTCAACCATAATTTGAACTGTTGTTAACTTCTTGAATGATTGTAAGAAATGTTAAATGCTTTAACACAGAAAGAAATTTAAAGCCATTAATATCTTCATGTGAAAAACACATGTGAAACTCATCCACAGCACATAGTTGAGGAAGCTCTCGGTTATGTTATACTATGCCAAAAACAACAACAACAACAACAACAAAAATCACAGGCTCAAAAGATGCAGCCACAGCTCATATCCTGTTACAGTGAAATCCCAAGCCAAACATTAAATAGGCGAACTAGACACAACTCGGAGACACATGACTTCTAGAAAGTTTAAGTTAACAAACAAAACGAACAAGTAGCTCCTACATGGAAAGCCTAACAACCAGAAAGAAGGTTTAAAATGATTTTTCCAAGGCTCAGCTTTGGCACTATCATGGTGGAGTCCAGGAACCTGCCCTCTGGTCTAGAGGTGCACAGTGATGGAATGCCAGAAAATTCCTGTAAGGTGTTGATAAGAGGCCAATACTACTCCAAGCAGGCCAGTTTCCTCAGTAAAAACACTGTATTTAGAGCAATGTCAACTTAATTTCAATGAGACTGTCAACTCAACTTTTGTGTTAATACGTTATCTAATAGTCCCCCACCTCCTTCTCTTTCTTGAGCTGTGGGACAATAATTTTCACTTTGTCAATAAAACAGGTTTTAAGAACAGAAAGTCTTCTTTATTATTAGGTAGATATCAAGCTTAAAGGAAAAAATAATCCTGGTTTTCAGTACTAGTATTCATATAAAATAAGTTTAGCTGTTACTGTGAACTCACCTTCAGAAAGAGGTTCCGACATGAGCTGCTTGACAGACAATTCTCTCAACTATGGCTTTCAGAATTTTCACCATAGCTTGCAATAAGAAATAATTTTTACTACCTCAACCAGTATACCTACATGTATAAAGCTGAAAAGTCTCACGAAACACTCTTTTCTAATTAGAAAAATTACATTTAAAAATTAATATTAGTCAATACACAAATTGGTAGATAACCTATTACCAGATTTGTAGTTAGAAAAAAGACAGCAGTCAGAAAAATTCTAGTTAGCTAAAAAATATCACATCTACAGAGTGAAATACTAGGTTGCCATTACAAAGAGTACGGCAGCTCTACTCTTACTGATACAGAATGAAATGATTTTCAAGATAGATTATTAAATAAAATAAAATTAATATTAAAATATTAGGGTTATCTTCTTAGTGATATTCAAACATTTTTTGTTGTTCTTTGTCAACCTGACATGAAAAATCACAGAAACATAATTTTTTAAATGTTACCGGCCATAGACATTTTCTGTGAAGCTCGGTGAAATTCCTGGTCTCATCCCCAGAGATTCTGTTGCAGTAGGCTTAGAGTGACATTCAAAACCTGGTACCTTTCATATGTACCCGCTGCCCCACACACACGCAAAACGTCCAACACAGGTGGTCTAAGGACCACACTTTGAGGACCACTTGTAAAGCTTCAGGGACGGTCTCAGTCTTTGAGAGCTAGGTAGCATATTCCCTGAGGAATCGAGGGGTCTACACCTAAAATAAAAACTAAGGGAACACCATCCTCCCCGAATCAGAAAGAAGCTCTAAGTGCAGTAGAGGAGGTGACTCCATGATTACTTCACCAACAGGCCTTTCTTTCATTGTGGGCACCTTTCCTTTCACCCCGCCATTTTTAGCTCCTAGAACCAGAGGACACTTCAGCAAGGTCATGAAGTTGGGCTTGGCACCGTAGCACAGTGGTTACAGCACCAACCACATGCACAGAAGTTGGCAGGTTCAAACCTGGCCTGCACCAGCTAAACAACGACAACTGCAACAAGAAAATAGCGGGGCATTGTGGCAGGCACCTGTAGTCCTGGCTACTTGGGAGGCTGAGGCAAAAGAATCATTTAAGCCCGAGAGTTTGAGGTTGCTCTGAGTTGTGACATCACAGCACTCTACTGAGGGTGATGTAGTGAGACTCTGTCTTAAAAAAAAAAAAAAAAAAAAATGTCATGAAGTTGACCTTAAATGGCTGTTTCTGCCCTTGGGGTGAGGGCATGTCTCTGCAGGCCAGGTAGGTCCCTGCTAGCCCATACTGTCCTGCTTGGGACTTCAAACAAGGTATGTTCCTCTTCTTCTAGTTAGGAAAGCAACCCATACAGATGCAGGGCATGGCCCCAGAAAGCAGGCTGGATCTCAGCACCCCCACCACCTCCAATCACAGACAATGAGCCACCTGCACAACTACGCCAGATACGATCCACCTCACTGTGTCGGTCAACTCTGTCTAGGACTTATTCTGTGTGTAGGAGGAACCCTCAGGCACCTTTGTCGGAGCAGGAGGAGCACGCACTGGGCATCAGGAAGGCTTTCAGTCTCAATCCTGCCACCTACCAGGACGGTGACTGGGCCATGCTGATCCACAGTCTTTTGAGAGACAGAGGTTAAGAGTTTTCTCCAGCCCGAGACCTGACCCTCTGGATCTAGACTCTTCTTACCCAATTCTATACCCCCTTTTCTACATCTCAGATGGGCTGAAACACTTCTGCTTCTGGAAGTCACCAAGCTTCCTCTGCAATGTCTCAGCCTTGTTGTGTAATTCCCTACTTTCAAAGTCCCTCCTGACACTTGAGTGTCCATGTCAAGTTTCAGTGCAAGGCAATTTATCTCTGGTTAAGCCTTCCCTGGTTTCCTTGGGTACTGCTTCTACCACCACGCTTTGGACACATATGTCCTCCTTAGACACAGTGTCACACTGCACTGTAGCTCCTGATCAGTATACTATCTCCCCACGCATAGGTACCAGAACCTTTGGAGATGACATTCCAGGTGTATAACAACACGCTTAGTATTCACGGAAGGAATCAATAAATGAGAGGACTGTTTTTCCTACACTGTAGCAGTTACTTTTGATCAGTTACCGTGATCAGTGTCCCTTTGACAAAGAAAGAATGCTTCATAGCTGTGTCCAGCCTTTGGAACTATATATCCACATAAGAAACTTAACAGCACATTCTCATCACTGCAGCCAGACTGACCTTTAAAAACACAAGGGAGGACATGTTTGTTGCTTTATTATCTGGAGCTTTCCCACTAAGCTCCAGAAAGGCAGAGTCAATTTCATTCACTGCTAACTCTCCAGCATCTATAACAGTTCTGGAAGCTACAGGATGCTCTGGAATTTTTGTTGAATGAGCTAGCAAATAAGCCTTATAAAGATTACAGTTGCTGGGTGGGGGGATGAGGATGACGGAAAGAACTCAGAACAGGCTCTGCATTGGTAAGTATGTTTACAAATTGCTTTATAATCACTTATTAGCTTCTCTAAACCTCAATCCCTGTGATGCAGACAGTACTATCCTCCCAATTTTAAGATAAGAGAACCCAAACCCAAGGTCACACAGCAAATCAGCTTCAAGTCCCATAAAAAGGAAAAAATTGAAGATACTGCTGATTTTCAAAAGGTTGAAATATTAGAGTAAATAAGAGTTGAAGGCATGAGACCAAGAATGATGTGCACATATTCTCAGCACAATGCATTGAAAGAAAAACAGACTGCTCTGTCTGGAATCCTAAATTCTTGGTGTGTATACACTGCATTATTCAGGCATCAATTTCCAAGGCCCTGAGCGGCAAACATTTGCAGGGAACAATGGGAGGGGCAGGCTGGCCCCAGAGTCTCAGGACCTGCCTGCCAATCAGCAGTGACACCACTCTGTCACCAGGAGCTTGGGGCTCACTCACTGCCAGAGTCTGTGCAGGCTCTTTACAGAGTGGTCAAAGCAAAAAGAGAAAAGAGAATAAACCTAACTACATCAAAAATAAATAGAAACCTATGAGGGTTAGTTATCCCCCTCTGAAAAATCTCAACTGAGGGGAAATAATCTATTCTGAGGCTGAAAAGAAAAAAAAAAAAAAAATAGATAATCACAGTTTAATCACAGCATAATCATTTGGCATCAAACCTGCTCATTTATGTTACAAACAAGACCCTAATAGCTTTTTTAAAAAGAAAAATGGACAGATGAATAAAGATTCCTATTTTTTCTATCTCAGGGTTTTTAAATCAATGTTAGGTTTGCTGAAAATGATACTTGATGTTATTGTTCATGTTCCAAAAAGAGAAAGTAAAAATGTAAATTTTGATAAAACTTAAAATTTAATTTTGGTCTTTTTCAATTTACTTCTTACTTAGTTCCAAAATGGGATCAACGTCCTCTCTTCTGTTTTAAAAATTATTGTCATTTTGAAATTAAATGAGCACTTAAAAAGCATCAGCTTCGTTTGGCTTCAGGTTTTCTTTTTTCCTACCCTCTAAAATTCTTTTCTTGGCAGCAGAATATTCAATTGAAATTTCAACAAGCCCAATGGTTGCTTCCCTTCTCCTTCAAAAAAGAAAAAAATATGAATGTCTCTCCACTAATGAAAAGGAGATGTTCCTCACAATCTGGGGGGTTGGGGGGGGTTTTAAAAAAAATTATTGTCCACTAACACATCAAAACACACTGAACGCTGCTAGAAGGACAGAGTGTCATAGTGCATGTGTGGGGCTAAACAGGGAAAAAAGAACTTTGATCCCTTCTAAACCTGATCCCATTTCCAGCAGGCAGAAGGACCTAGGAAAAGGTAACAAAAATGCACACAGCACCTAAAGGTCTGTGAGGGAAGGCTCACCCATATCATCTTTGCTTCTCCAGGTACTGAGGGCATGATACTAGCAGGTCAAGCCTCCCAAAATACTGGAGGTAAATAAGAAAATACACCTGAGCACATACTGAAATGGAAAGGGGAAAAATCCGAAGCTGAGGATAAACAATACCATGCAGCTTAATCATCAATCACTTAATCTTACACCTAAGTAATGTTAGATAAAGCTTTTTTTTTTTTTGAGACAAGAATCTCACTCTGCCACCCTGGGTTACCTCACAGCAACCTCAACCTCAAACTCTTGGCCTCAAGAGATCCTCTTGCTTCAGCCTCTCCAGTAGTGGGATTACAGGTCTTGCCACAATGCCCAGCTAGTTTTTCTATTTTTAGTAGAGACAGGGCCTTATTCTTGCTCAGGCTGGTCTGGAACTCTTGAGCTCAAGTAATCCACTTGCCTCATCCTCCCAGAGTGCTAGGATTACACAAGCTTGAGTCACCAAGCCCAGCCTCAATCACAGCAGTTTCTTATAGGCATCCAACAAATAATAAGACTGAAAATGGCTTGGTAGTAATTCACTTCAAAGAAATATAAAAAGAAATTAGAAGCTCTCTCCACATAGACTTAACAGCTTTACTGAGAAAGAATTTATAGAAAATAAGATTCATCCATTTTTAAGTGTATAGTTTGATGAAGTTTGGTAAATGTATGTAGTTGGGTAACCACTACCACAGTTAAAAGATGAATAACATTTATACCACCTTTAAAAAGTTCCCTGTGCTTCTTTATAGTCACTCTCCCTCCCCCATCCCAGAACCTGGCAACCATTGATTTTTTTCTGTTCCAATAGCCTTGCCTTTTCTAGAATTTCATGTATATCCATTCTGTATGAAGTCTTTGGGTCTGGCTTCTTTCACTCAGTGTGGTGGTTTTGAGATTCATGTATGCTTTGTGGATGAGGAGCTCATTCCTTTTTATTGATGAATAGAATTCTGTTTCTCCATGTCTGTTTTATACCCTTCCTACAAACCCTAAGACCAGCCCTGTGCTAATTAATACCCTAGGTAATATTTCTTGACTTCCCTTGATTTCCTGCAGAAATGGCAACACAGCTTTAGTCACTCAGCCAGATACAAAAATAACACCTGTCAAGAGGACCAAGCTAGGCTTGGCGCCCATAGTACAGTGGTTATAGCACCAGCCACATACACTGAGGCTGGCGGGTTCCAACCCAGACCAGGCCAGCTAAGCAACAATGACAACTACAACAAAAAAATAAATAAATAGCCAGGCGTTGTGGCGGGCGCCTGTAGTCCCAGCTACTTGGGAGACTAAGGCAAGAGAATCGCTTAAGCCTGAGTTGGAGGTGGCTGTGAGCTGTGATGCCACAGCATTCTACCAAGGGCGACATAGTGAGAATCTGTCTCAAAAAAAAAAAAAAAAAGAGGACCAAGCTTAGGAAGCCAATAAGAATTTAATTTAGCCAGGCATGGTGGTTCATGCCTGTAATCCCAAAACTTGGGAGGCTGAGGAGGGTAGATTGCCCTGAGCTCACAGGTCTGAGACCAGCCTGAGTCAGAGCGAGACCTCATCTCTAAAAATAGCCGGGCATTGTAGTGGTCACCTGTAGTCCCAGTTATGCAGGAGGCTGAGGTAAGAGGATCACTTGTGTCCAAGAGTTTGAGGTTGCTGTGAGCTATGATTCCACAGCCCTCTACCAGGGGTGACAAAGTAAGACTCTGTCTCAAAAAAAAAAAAAAAAAAAGGAATTTAATTTAAACAAAGAATTGGAAATTAGTAGACATACTCAAGGAAAGCCAGCAGATGAGAGTCCAAAATTTTAAAGAAAACTCTTAACCATATAAGATTATACGAACATTAAAAAAAGCCACTCCCCCATTAATCAGTTGGTTAGTAGGTATTTCTGTTATAGGGAACAGGGCTATATCCACTGGATTATCACTTGTCTCCCATGTGGAAGACAAGAGCTAACCCATAGCACTTGAAGATTCAGGATCTTCAGGTATTACACATGAGTGAATTTTCAGATAACTGAAATACATCTTATGAAGTACCTTAGCACTAATTAAGTACTAAAAATGCTTACTCCATCCCTTATAAAACAAAGCCTACCAAACATAATTAAATGTTTACTTGATGACATAGACTCATAGTTATAAACAGTCTGACTTCTGTGCTAAGCTCATAAACAGAGATGTCCTCAGGGGTCACCATGTTTGGCAGACAAGCATCTCCTTATTTTAAATGCCTCTCAACTACTGTCATTTTTAAATAGAAGTCCTACCTACTTCCTATGATGACATAGCAACTGTTCATCCTATTGCTATGCCCTTGCTTCTAACCTACCACAGGTTGAGTCTCCCTTATACAAAATGCTTAAGGACCAGAAGTGTTGTGGATTTCAGATTTTGAAATATTTGTATTATCTTTACTAGTTAAGCATCCCTAATCTAAAAAATCTGAAATCTGATATGTACCAATGAGTATTTGCTTTGAGCATCAGCCAGTACTCAAAAAGTTTCTCATTTTTTCCCATCAAACAGAAAAATCCAAAGAGTAATACACAAGTATTCACTCTCCAATTTAGCAACTGTACATATTTGACATATTTCTTTTAGGTCATCTTTTAGAGGTGGACAAATGTTCTATTTTAAATTGTGGTAGTGGTTACTCAACTATATACATTAACCATTTTTTTTTTAAACATTATCGAAGTTTAGCCACCTTTTAAGAAATTTGGAAATTAAGAGAAAAGAAATCACTCACAACCACTCTTCACATTTTGATGAAATTTCTTTTTTTTTTGCCCCACGCAACTGAGTTTCCCAAACTTTTATGAGCATATATATATATGTATGTATCTAGAATGACACTTTAATAACACTTTATCAACTTTATCACATGTATTGCTTTAGGTTGATCAGCTTTTAGAGGCTGCACAGTAGGCCAATGAGTGCATTCACTCATTATCTAACCATTCCCCTCTTCTTGTTACTCAACTTAGGATATTTCTAATTGTTTGCTATTATATAATACATAGACTTCAAATTATATCTTTATGCATATAATCTAAATTTCCTGATTTCTGATCAACTCAAAAAGCGCATCTGAGTATTATCTGGGTAGGATTGATTTGGCTTCATCATGGTGAGGCCTAACCAAAGGTTGCATTCATTCATTCATTCGAAACACATATACCAAGTTCACCCTTTATGTCAGAGATCTCTTTTAGTAAAATAAATTAAAAAGAAAGGTATGGTCTCTGCCCTCAATAAGCCCAGGAATTAGCTGTGTACAAAACCTCACTGCACAGTAAACAGACAGCAACCAGGGAACAGGGCAGGGATCACTGATTCACTCCTAAACCACACTACACTGGGGATACTCCCAACTCCTCTTGTGGTTATATAGGCAGAGATGGGAAGGTGAAGAAGTGTTAAGGACAGGTGAGGTTTGGTACTGATTTTAACTACCCACTACACTGTTCTGACATTAACAAAGAGATGCTACCCAAATCTTTTCTCCTAATCCAGTCAAGTATAGCAAAGTGATAATTTTTTCTTTCCTGCCATTAAGCATTAAAATCTGTTATTTTCAGTGAAGGAATCCAGGGTGGTGCCCACCTTACTTGTGATACCAGGGAGCATTCACACAGGAGCCAGGCTGCAGAGCCTCATCTCCCTAAGCAGCCAAGCTCTCATATCTTAGCAATTGAACCAGAGAACTATATCCTCTTTCTTGCTCTGTCAACAAATGCACAAAAAGCCTTTTTTTCTTAATGCCTATCAGCCTGGGGAAAAGTGCCAAAGAAGTATGTCACCAGTGTCAAGAAAGACGTCCCTGGAGAAAGAAAGGGCAGCAGTTCATCTACTTTTTTCCTCCGAAGATCAAAACATAAATAGGCATGCAAATGCTGGCAAAGCATAAAAGCCCAGGTCACACTCGAGGGTCCCTACCCCACTCCCCCACCCCTGTCTCTCAGCTATATGAGGTCTGTCTTTGGGGGCCACTACAAGTCCTCCTGGGCATGCTTCTCTTGCTGGGGAATGTCTAAGTTTAAGAAATAAGAAGAATCTAGTTGGTAAGACAGCAGAAAAAAAAGAGGAAAAGAGAAAATTTGAAGCCAGGGGTTCAAATAAATTCTCACAAAAGCACACATGTATCTTCGATTTGAATCAGTGAAGGACAAGTTCGCTTATCTTTAAATCTGTGATTTGCCTAATATGAATGCATCTGCTGAAATATGTGATATGGCAAGGAGCTAAATAATTACTAATTAATTCACATGTTGCTAACAGTGATCTCCTTGTCCATCTTCTATTCCACTGTTTTCCCCACATTCTCTTCCCCAGATGAAATGAATATACTGATGAAAATGTCTTACAACATTGATTGGCCAAGTCCCTTCTGGCAGCAGCCTTCTCCATGACTGCTAGAGCAGACAGAGCACCAAGGGGCAGGTCACTCTGGAAGGTTTTATCTTTCTCTTGTACCCTTGCCAAGACAACCATGAGAAGTGTTCCCTGGCTCCTTTGGGGGTATGGTCTTCTTTAAGGAACCTTCTAGGTGCTTTAGGGCAGGCATTCAGAGAATTAATTAAATAAGTAGAATCAGTGTTATTCGAAGGAGGAAAATATCATCCTACCTAGTGGGAAGGCAGGTTCAGAAAACTTAGGGGTAGGAAGTGAGGCGTCAATGCTTCAGGGAATTTTGACAGGATCTGTCATTCGCATTCTATCAAATGGTCAGACATTCAAGGGAGTACCCACTGGCTGAGCAAAGACATGCTGGTGGGAACAGTGAGAATCTGCCAATAATTTAGCACATCTGGCTTGCAAAAGAGTTACTCTCAGACTTTTGGATTTCATAAAGCAGGATGTTTTTTAAAAAGTAATGCCCCCTGGCTCAGTGCTTGTAGCTCAGCAGCAAGGGCACCAGCCACATACACTGGAGCTGGCAGGTTCGAATCCAGCCTGGGCCTGCCAAACAACAATGACAACTACAACCAAAAAATAGAAAGGCATGGCAGGTGCCTGTAGTCCCAGCTACTTGAGAGGCTGAGGCAAGAGAATCGCTTAAACCCAAGCATTTGAGGTTGCTGTGAGCTGTGACGCCCAAGAATTTGAGGTTGCTGTGAGCTGTGACGCCACGGCACTCTACTAAGGGCAACGGCTTGAGACTCTGTCTCAAAAAAAAAAAAGTAATGCCCCAAAAGAGAGTCCAGAAAAAAAAAAATCTACTATCATTATCTTCATTTTCTAATAGAACCAGAGCACATACTCATCAAAAGGCATCATCTCCAAATAAAGGCCACAAGTAACACATGTAACATGAAGAGACACACGCTATACTGTGTCCACACTTCTTCCTCATCTTGCTGCAGACCAGTGGAAACGATGCCATGGGCCAGCTCCCCTCTGTGGTTTTGGACATGATTACCACAGAGGACAGGTCGGGGCTTTCCCTCTCCTAAGAAGCCAAGCAACTTGCCCAAGCTTCCATTAGGAGGGTAGCGACTAGGGAGCGTGCAGGTAGAATCTGAAAGGAGACCTGTCTGGCTACAAAGTCCACACGCATCTCGTGCCATAGGCCACCTGGCCTCCGGGACCTGCAATGGCCTGACAACTAAAGGGGACCGGCTCTTGAGGTCCAGCATTCCACCAGTCAATGAGGTGTCTGCAGGCTGAACATGAAGTATATTCATAAACTATTTTACATTAAACTGTGTTCTTCCAATACAAGGGAGCCATTAAAAATTTCACATACTAAGAATTTATACCTGAAGTAAAAAAGTTTTAAGTTATAAGGTTAATGGAAAAAGCATAATACAAATCATATATAATAATTTAATGAGTAAAGAAAGAAAGACTGAAAGGAAATGCATTCAAATGTTAAAAGCAGTAGCCCTTGGGAGGGCAGATTATGAATGTATTTTATTTGTTCCTGTATCATTTAAATTTTCTATTATTTTCATGTTTTTCTAATCTTCTACATTTAATACAATACTTTCAAAACCAGAGGATAGAATGTCTCCATTCTACTAAGGCTCAAAACTAAAAAAAGGCCAGGCAAGATGGCTCACATCTGTAATCCTAGCACTCTGGGATTGGGAGGCTAAGGCAACTGGATTGCTTCAGGAATTGGAGACCAGCCTGAGCAAGAGCAAGACCCCTGTCTCTACAAATAGAAAAAGTAGCTGGCATGGTGGCAGGCACCTGTAGTCCCAGCTACTTGGGAGGCTGAGGCAAAAGGATCATTTGAACCCAACACTTTGAGGTTGCTGTGAACTATGACGCCATAGCACTCTACAAATGGTGATAAGGTAAGATTGTCTCCAAAAAAAAGTAAAAAATTTTTTAAAACCTGCATTTTGAAATTATAATATATTGCCACAATTTAGCAAATGTTTCTAATAATACTCTTTACTACTAAAAAAAAATAAATAAATAAAAACTTACGGCTTATGTTGACATATAGTGACTATTTTCCTTTCTGTGTTAGTTTTATCTCATTATCATTTTTAGATTTCCCCAAACAAACTGGCAGATTCATGTCCTTACACAGTTTTGTCCTGACACGATAAAGCGGGAGTTTCCGTATGATTTAATTGTGTCATCATGCAGAGGGGATATTTAGTCAGATCTGTTGATAAATCAGATATTTTCTTACATTTCATGTTTTAAAAAGGTACAGGTCAGCTCGTGATACAGATAGAGTTAAAAGGAAATTAATAGGATTTGGTTTTTTCAAAAAACAGACAAGGTGGCTAAATCTTTTCTCCCTAGAACTTTCCCATTTTTACTACATCTCTCCAACAATTTCACACTCATCTGAATAACTAAAAGTACAGTCCTAAAAGCATAATCCCAAAAGAAATTTAAAAATTAAGAAAGGCTTGATTTTATTACCTTGAGCATAGTTCCCAGTATAAGTTGCCTCCCAACTCAATGATACCCCAGGCTCCAGTTACCCCCACGATGCTGACTATACCACCACTGGTAACAGCATAAGCACTGTTAGCATATGCTTTTCTCTCCCCAGCTCACTGCATTTCTTCTAATATTTATTAAATGCTTCCTCTATGCCAGACACTGACTGTAATTTAGTTCTTTCTATCCTCTGTCGACTCAGGGGAAGGGGCAATCAAAGGCCACGTATATAATAAGTGAGACTTGATTTGCTGTTCTTTCATAAAGGGGAAAGATAAAAATAAAAAATTCTACTCAGGAAATGTAAGAATAATAAGATCGAATCCAGGTAGTTAGTGAAGAACAACAAATAAAGGAATAATGATGGGGGAAATGATTATTATAGATAGGAAAAGGGGAGGGTCATGGATACATATAGGAAAAAGGAAGATGATAGAGAAGGTTTGAAAAGGGGAGATATGAAAATGACAAAATAAAAAGCACATAAAGACACAGATAAACAAATGCAGATATGCAAAAATGTATTTAAATAAGAAAATTTCATAACTACTATGACTAAGTGTTTTCTAAATCTGTGCCCACGTGTGCGACATTTTCACAACAGACACAGAACAGTGTAAGACTGGTATCTATATATTACATTAAGGACCGCCACTGTGGCCCCTAAGTGCAGCAAGGGGCCACTAGTGTTCTCCAAGGGTACACTTCAGTATGCTCATCTTTACACACAGTTTCCAACCCTGACAGTCAGGAAGTAGGCTCTCAGAAAATGTTTGCTGAAATAAAATTAATTAAATGAAACATCTGGCTTTTTGCAAACAGTAAAAAGCACCATGTTTATGCTAAGAAAAAGAAAATGAAGTTTTTTATAAATTTCTTTTGTAAATTTTCTTTTCCTGAAGTCTGTACCCCAAACATAATCTTTTTAAAAAACAACTAGCTTTTCTACTAGAGAAATTTTCATTATTAATAACCATATTTCAGCTTTTTAAAAAAATTATTTTAAAAAGGCAAAGTCAGCAAAAAAGGGATTGGTCACTTCTAGATGGAGATACCAGGAAATCCTATCTGAGGTGAGTCTGGCCAACTGCGATCTCCCTTCTGACCCTGTCTTCACCATGTGCAGCCTCACTAAAGAAATCTGTTCCTCATATTTGGAACTGTGTTCTCTTCACCAAGCTAACCATTACCAGTCCCTCATTTCTTCAGTAGTCAAGGCTTCCAGAGCCTTCACTTCTTGACAGCCTTTCTCAAGAGACTTGTTTCATTAAATTTGACAATCAAGAATTGACAAGGTCTGGCAATGACCAGGGTGGGGCTACCACTCACCATACCCAGAAATCTAGACTTACAACAAGGTGGGCTCATACTGAGTTTGTTAGGAACCAAAAGCTCAGGTATTTTTGCAAAACGTACATCCTCTCCTGTCCTCCAGCTGCCTGCCCCTCACTCCAGGACAATTACCATGAGAATCTAAAAATACATCCCCATCGAAACATCACCAAGCAAAATCCAGGGAGAACAAACTAGGAAATGCCAAAAATCCTTAGGCCCTGGGTCCTTTCATAATAAGAGGAAACACATAAAAATCAGAGTCCTAGTGCAGACCCCCTAAGGCAGCGGTTCTCAACCTGGGGGTCGTGACCCCTTTTTAACAATGAAAATACACTGTGGCATTAGGAAGGTTGAGAAACACTCCCCAAAGGTTTCTGACTTCCCCACAACCCAAGAGAATAACTGTCCTGTGTAAAAATAGCTGTATACAGGAGAGTCTGCAAAGTGCAAATGAGTTCTTACTACAATCCCACTAACTGACCCTACAATCAGAGCCGTCCAACAACAGAATGGACCTGAGAAGAATAGATATACTTTTGGTCATGAGAATGTTCATGCACAGCAGAGAGCCATCTGTCAGGTCCCTACAGATGAAGTCTCAAGTGGGGAGAGTAGACAGGGTTGAGATGAGACCACTGACGGATTGACCATTCCTTTACTCAAAATATGATTGTTACACAGCCCTTCAAGAGTCTCTGTGCAATCAAGCACATTGGAACACACCTATAGTCTGAGCTACTCAGGAGGCTGAGGCAGGAGGATCACTTGAGTCCAGAAGTTCAACATCAGCTTGGGTAACATAGCACAACTCTGTTTCTACCACAACAACAGCAAAACACACTAAAATTCAAAGTAAGATCCCCTGGGCAAACTTAACCTCATTTCCAATACTCTGGCACCCTGGAGTGAGTGCAGAACTCAAATATTCAATCAGCGATCAACCAACTAACCAAACCACACTTAGTGAATTTCTCTTGAATGTCCACCACAGTGCCACACAGGTGAAAAATAAACTCCAGTTACATTTCCCATCCCAGTGCATCCTTTAGTCTAGTTGCATCTTATTACTGAGCAACATTAGGATGCTGTTAACAATATTAAATCATTGTTTATGACTCCTTACTCACACCCATCATTTATTAATTAAATAGTACTTAATTACTCAATTTTAAAATTTATGTAACATCAGTGACTAGCAAGGTGAAGTCTACATATTGAAAAATAAAATAAAGTCCCTATATTAGAAGGAAGAGTAGTCATTTCTTCTCCAAAAAATTATATTCAAAACAGACAAAACATATGAGGGAGAACAAAAGGGAAACATTAGAAAAAGGTTAGAAGCAGATACAGTAATCTGTTTGCAACTGCTATCCACCCTTGTTCACTGAAACTAAAAATAAAAATGGCCTGTGGCTTACTAAATTTGGTTGCAAGTACTTTTCCCTCCAAACCACTGGGTAATCACATCAATCACTAATGAAAAACGATGGGGAGAATGGATGAGAAGGGGGCTGTAGTAAAAATATATGGTAGATTTTCTGGAATGTATGATGAAGTAGAAGTTTCACTTCTTGTTTCCACTATTTTAACACCTTCTCCTTTCACTCAATTTCAAGTCTACTATAGAGACTGGGCAGCTAGGCAGAATACAAGGAGAACTTACTCGGAGAGAAGATTAAAACCTGGCCCAGTAATAAACTGTCCTCAGTTACTATATACATCAGACAAACCAAATAATTCATTCTCAGTTTAACTTGTTCTGCAGGGCTCTGAAATAATACATCACTCTTCTGATAGAGGCACAAGTCCATTAATTACCAAAGTGTGCTGCCATTGAATCAGACCAATGCCATTCTTCCCCTATAAAGCATGTTTTTAGGTTTTTGGGTTTTTTTGTTTTGTTTTGTTTTTGCAGTTTTTGGCCAGAGCTGGGTTTGAACCCGCCACCTCTGGCATATGGGGCCAGTGCCCTACTCCTTTGAGCCACAGGCGCCGCCCAGCATGTTTTTAATTTTTAAGACAAGAGAAGAAATTCAGATGGGAAATGAGTAATTTAGGAACCTTTTACAGCTCTCTGGCCTAAATAATGCTTTCTTCCCCTTTCAGAGTTCATCAGCAAAGGAGCTGAACACAGAAAGGACAGCTTGGCAGCTTATGGCCTTGCAGAAAGTAAATCCTCCACCAAGGTCCTGAATAATCACACTATGCAGTGACCTGTGCAGAGGAACAACCACATTTAGGTTGTGACAATCCAGAATGTGTGTCTGTGTATGTTTGTGTGTGTCGGTATAAGCATGGGAAGTATGTAAACCAACTAGCTGGGTTCAAATTCAAATCCTGCTTCTTCCTGGGTAGAAGGCCTTGTGAAAATTAACCTCCAATGCCTCAGTTTTCTGATATAGAAAATGATAAGGGTACCTACTTCAAAGGTGGCTGCAAGGTTACATACATAAGCTAATACACGTAACGGCCATAGCACAGGATCCAGTATGTACTGATATACATCTATTGATAGAGACAGTATTCATTCAATACAAATTGCTACTCACTCCGGAAGATTGGTGGTGTTGGCT
Source organism: Loris lydekkerianus (assembly GCA_963574355.1). NCBI lineage: Eukaryota > Metazoa > Chordata > Mammalia > Primates > Lorisidae > Loris > Loris lydekkerianus. The sequence goes on along the minus strand of CAUYPK010149787.1, from coordinate 3,879 downwards.
GCCCAGAGCTATGCAACAATATACTTAAATACCAAATCACCTAAATCGCTAGGCCGTCATCGATCTTCAACCAAAGGTTGTGAAATTTTCTCCTGGCTCTGTTTACTTTGGACAAGCATCAAGTGTCTGTTTTCCTCAGAATCTGAAAGTCAGCAGGTCAAGGCTGTTGAGGGCCCTTTCACACAGAGGAATCAGTCAAGGACTGAGGCTGCTCTGTGTGGTGGTCGCCTTGCCAATTTCATGGGCAGTCACTTCGTGGCTTTGGCAGAGTCTGCCACTGTCTGCTGAAATAAAGCTGGAGCCAAAATATGATTTGTCTATTTTAACTTGTGTACATTTTCTGAGTACAAGAGACTATTGATAGGGAGGTTAGGTAAGTGGAGAAAATGTTTATTTCCCAGAAAGCACAAAATGCTCATTCAGTGAAGGGAGGGGACCATTCATGCATTATAATCATGAATTAATGCTACATCTTCTACAGCAGTGGTTCCCAAGTATGTGTCAAAGTTGCCTTGGGCCCCTCCCATAGTTTCTGATTTTATAGGCCTGAGACAAGACACAAGAGGACGCAGTACTGAGAATCACAGGCCTAGGAGATGTGAATGTTGATGATCCAGAGAAACTTTGAGAAATACTGCTCTCTGAGTAGGAACTCCTCACTTAGCTGTAAGATAGTTAAATTGAGGTCCTAGAGCTAGCACACCAGCAAGAAAAGAGGGGGGAAACATTCTCATTAGATAAATCATTCTCATTAAACACTCATATGAACAAGCAGGTAAATAACTCCTCCTTCAGCAATACCACGTTTCCCAAATTTGTTTATATCTGCTTTTACATTACAGATAAATCAAGATGACCTCCAATATACACCAAGATGGCCTTCAATATCCTTCTCCCAACCACTAGGAATTTTAAAACATAAAATTAAGGGTTTTTTTGTTTTGTTTGTTTTGTTTTGTTTTGTTTTGAGAGTGGGTATTGCTCTGCAAGCCAGGCTGCTATGCAGTGATGGGACCATAGGCTAGGAACTCCTGGGCTCAAGTTATCCTCCTTCCTCAACCTCCTAAGTAGCAGCACTGAGACTACAGGCACCTACCACCATGCCCGGCTAATTTTTGTTTTTGTTTTTTTGTAGAGACAATGTCTCACTTTATTGCCCTTGGTAGAGTGCTGTGGCATCACACAGCTCACAGCAACCTCCAGCTCCTGGGCTTAGGCAATTCTCTTGCCTCAGCCTCCAGAGTAGCTGGGACTATAAGCGCCTGCCACAACACCCAGCTATTGTTTTGTTGCAGTTTGGCTGGGGCCAGGTTTGAACCTGCCACTCTCAGTATATGGGGCTGGTGCCCTGACCACTGAGCCACAGGCGCCGCCCCTAATTTTTGTTTTTTAATCCCCGATGTAAGCTAAATTCCATATGGTATCCTCATAACCTTTTCAGGAGGCAGAACTGATAGGAATAAATACCCACCTTGGTTGCTGCAGCAGAGATTACCTGTAGCCCTTCAGAATCGAGCCCTGGACAGCATGCCCTGTGTAGGAGTATTTCACAGCTCAGCTTCCCAGCCTGACTGGGAGCATTGAGGGACTGAGAGGAGAAGGCGAACAGCCTCTCATTCAGACAGGATAGCCAGTGAGCAGTAGCCGTTGGGTAAGGCTTCCCAAAAAGCCCTTCTGCAAGCCTGGAAATCTGGAGTGCTACCTAGAACACTTGGGACCATGAAGCAAAGATGAAGAGAATGGCAGAGATCGCAGTCTACACAAATGTCAACTGGGCCACTGAAGAGGGCAAGAGCCTAAATCCACAAGCCTGCACCTGAGCTACTGTATCAGGTGCTATTACTAGCAGCCAGTGCAATTCCAACTCACATAGGTCCTACATGAGACCCTATTTGAGATCCCCCAAATATGAGATCCTATTTGAACAAACAACTGAATAAAGATAATACCCACATCCATATAATACACAGCCCAAGGATGGAGAGAATTCTCTGATATAAAGGAGCAGTAATACACAGGGTCAAGAGGATAGTCACATATGGTGACGCTGAGAAAGCCAGTTTTGGCTTTTTACCCTGATCTCAACCATCCGTTCCAACTAGCCCTCTGCAGATGCAGCCCTTACCACTGACTGCACGTGAGGATGCAGACTGATGCGGGCACAGCCTGGGCTTAAGGATGCCAAGCATTCGAATGTCAGCAAGACTAGCTCTGCATTTTCGTTCTCCCATAATGGCTCCAGGCCCTAGGCCAGCCTTCCCTGCATGAAAGATATCTGGAGGTTAGAATATCCCTGTGAGCCAGGCCCTGTCCTGGGACCTGGGAAACAGCAGTGCACTTGGCTATGAATGCCTGACTTCTTGGAGCTCACAATATAAATAAATACACAACTAAGACAATTTAACAGAGATAAGTCCAAAAAGACATAACTGGGCAATGCAATAGGCAAAATAAGGCAGGGCAGGGCTCCTAACTCGGCTGAGATGGACAGAGAAAACCCCCAAGTAGATGAGATGAAAGTGATGAGGGGACGACATTCACGGGAGAATCCAGAACGTAACGGATGGTGGGGTTGACGGGTTGATAGGAACTCTCTGTACTAACTTTGCAACTTTTCTCTAAATCCAAAACTCTTCTAAACATTAAAATTTGTTTTAAAAATAATCTAAAGTTGGCTCAGCACCTATAGCTCAGCAGTTAGGGTGCCAGCCACATGCAACAGGGCTTGTGGGTTCAAATCCAGCCTGGGCCTGCCAAACAATGACAACTGCAACAAAAAGATAGCCGGGCATTGTGGTGGGCGCCTGTGGTCCCAGCTACCTGGGAGGCTGAGGCAAGAGAACTGCTTAAGCCCAAAGTTTGACGTTGCTGTTAGCTGTGACACGACAGCACTCAACCAAGGTGACATGGTGAGACCCTGTCTGGAAAAAAAAAAAAAAAAAAAAAAATCTAAAGAGGGCCAGGTGTAGTGGCTCACGCCTGTAATCCTAACTTGGCCTCCCGTGAGGCCAAGGTGGATGGATTGCCTGAGCTCAAAAGTTCAAGACCAACCTGAGCAAAAGTGAGACCCTGTCTCCACCAAAAACAGAAAAATCAGCAAGGCATTTTGGTGGCTGCCTGTAGTCCCAGCTACTCAGGAGGCTGAGGCAAGATGATTCCTTGAGCCCAAGAGTTTGATGCCACAGCACTCTACCAAGGGTGACAAAGTGAGACTGTCTCAAAGAAACCGGCTGGGTGCTTATAGCTCAGCAGCTAAGGCGCAGGCCACATACACTGGGGCTGGCGGGTTTAAACCCATCCCAGGCCTGCCAAACCACAATGACAACAACAACAACAACAAAAATAGCCCAGCGTTGTGGCGGGCGTCTGTACTCCCAGCTACTTGGGAAGCTGAAGCCAAGAGTTTGAGGTTGCTGTGAACTATGACTCCACGGCATTCTACCAAGGACGACAAAGTGAAACTCCGTCTCCAAAAAAACAAACCAAATAAAACCCCTATATGTAGACGATAAAAACTACCAAGGAGTTCTACAGAAGCTCTAGAGCCCAACAACATTCCTAGAAAAACAGCAATTAAGCCCAATGCATATATTTTATTCCCAAAGAAATGCAGACTTCTTGTTGAAGTGACCAGTGAGAGCTGGTCTCAGTCTCAACTACTGGCCCTCAACCACTGTCACCAGGTGCTTCTTCATTTTCAAGGAAGTAGAGAATGTGAGCTAAGAGCAGCCTGGCTGCTGTCATGGGAATCAGGGGTCATGGGTGACATTCAGAAGCTGAAGTGCATAAAGCAATGTATGTGACCTTCATAGAGAACCATGGAGATCACCACGGCCCAAGGTGCAAAGCAGGAAGCCCTTCCATGTCAACCCTAACAGG